>CM061140.1:116249579-116435121 GCA_030789695.1 Scilla litardierei
CACCAGATATCAACATCAACGGATAGTAAATAAGTTTTCATCCTAGCCTTCCAGTATATATAATCATGGCCACTAAATAGAGGAGGACGATCAATAGGTATGCCATGGGGAAAAACTAACTTTGGGGTTTTCATGGTAGCTAGACTAGATCTGCTAACCTGCTCTGATACCACTTGTTGGATCTGTATCTAAGCCTATAGGGGGTGAATATGCTTATAACAATTCTCGCACAACCCACGAGAAATCACACGCAGTTAATAATCACAAGCAGGGTAAATATGAAGCAATCACAGAATACGCGTATATATACCATGGTTCGGTCGTCCCATGACCTACTCCAGCCCCCAAGCAAATATTAGCATTAATATGTTCCTTTTGTAGAGCTACAATGGGTCCTGAGCTTCCTGCCCTCCACCTAGAACATACCACACCCCGAGTGCAGAACACTATCAACATAGTAAATGCTCTATCTTGACAAGTCCAACTTGTCAAGACCCTCTTGTCTAGTCCCAGACTAAACAAGTCCCAAAAGAACACAAAAGTGGTAAAGTTTTCCCTACAGAGATCAACACATAATCATAAATATAATGGTAAAGTAAAAGGTCCAGAAATGCTCAGATTGTGATGGCGTGTCGTCTCTGTCATTCAGCACGGCATCAGCTTCAGTCTGACGCAAACGGTGTATCAATCTGACTCCTGGATCCCAAAATATGGCTTGATAGCAATCTGGTCTGTGTGTATATGAATACCAATACAACTCAATTATAAGTCGGCCTGTGCGCACAACAGCTCCTTTAAACAAACAGGAATCTTAACCAATCAATTTGTTCGAAGCGTGGCCTGTACAAGCTCTGCCTTACTTTTGTTCTACCTGCACGGATGAAACACAGATAATCACATTTCTTTTAATTTAACAATAAACACATATTGAGGGGATGTGCATGAGTGCTTCCCTGCTGGTTCTCATCCATCATCCACTTATTTCCGAAAGAGCAGTTGAACAATTCTTTCTGATGGGAAGTAGTTGAACAATTTTGACACTCATTAATTCATTCTTAATTCCTTAAGATTATCATACACAAATTCTTCTGTCTCTCTCTGACTCGTGTACTTCAATGAAGGGGGGATATAAGTGTCCTGCAAACACAAATTAGGAGATAACAAAAACGTACAATTAGTTAACCATACTTTAAATCCTTCCCTCTCTCCTGGAATTTGTAGCCGCCCAGATTGTTGCATGTGCTTTTTCGTTGCCTGCAACAAACAAGAAAACTAGGTTAGTTATTAAATTTGATATATAAAAAACTTTACCTTCAGTCAACAAAAGCTGCAAGCACATGAATGCTTCAAAGTAAAGTGCGGCAGGTTGATATATTTCGGCCAAGGCTTGATGCTCTCTAGTTGCCTGCCAAACAAAAAGAAACAAGTGAACTAATTTGATTGCTTGCACATGGGCTCTTCGAATTGTGCATGGAAGTTGCGACAAGATGAAAGAGATGTTTGCTGGTCAAAAATTGTGTGCGACCCTACTCAAATATTGTCGCTTCCCTCATTGATTTACCTGCAAGATACAACATGCCATGTTTGCTTAATAAAAAGAACCCAGTTTCTTACCTCTTCAACTTAATGCTTGGAACTTGTTGCTTGGTCAATCTGTTAGCAGCCTTTGGAAATCGGTGTTGCTTTTGTGTTGCTTTTTGGAACTTGCTCCCTTGTGAAATTGGATTGCAGCTGGTGTCCTTGTGCCTTCAGTAATTTCGACAAAGGTGTCATGCCCTGTTTTGCTGTGTTTTAAAAATCGGAGGCAGCCACCCAGGAGGCCGCTTAGGCGCTAGGCGGCCAGTAAATGCTCCGAGTATGGCCTGGGCGGTCAATCTAGGCGTTATTGGGATTAATCGGCCTCCTAAGCATTCTGGGCGGTGTCTGGGCGCTCTGGGCGGTTCCTGGACGGTTCCTAGGCAGTGCCTGGGTGGTGTCTTGGCTTTTTTGGTAAATGGCTTAATTGCACAAGAGTATCTTATAAATTTTATTTTGTTGCACATAAATACTCTAAAGTAGGTAAACTGGATTTGATTTAGTATGTATTGAATATTTGATGTATTTTAAATAATAGATATATTTATATATATAAACATAAATATATTAAATTAAAATAATTAAAAAATACAAATCCGCCTAGGCCGATTAATCCCCGATTAATCCTCGATTAATGTTCTGGGCGCTAAGCGCTAGCAATCCGAACGCCTAGCGCCTAGCGTTTTTTACAACCTTGCTGTTTTGAAATATACGTGTATTCCACTATATAAACATGGTATTTATACCTACGATGCATACGTAGGTGTCACACCCCGCTTCCCAAAAATGTGGAGGCGAAGCGTGAGAAGGTCCGCTCAGACTTGAAGCTGCAAAGCTGCAAGTCCGATAAGCGTCAATCAACTTTAAATTGGCAGGTCCTAGCAACGCGAAACGAAACAAAGATAATAGCAAGGAAATGAGACAAAAGAGATATCTCAGAATATCCATAATAATAAACTCCAACATCGCAGAAAAGCCACCAGGCTAAAAGGAAAAAGAGTCTAAAGGCCCAAACATGGCCAACAAAAGTACAACATACAAAGTGAAGGTGCCACGCACCGACAACTAACAATAATCCTAAAATAAAAGGAAGCTCAGCAAGGTCACTAAGGATGGTCACTGGTAGCCACAAACTCCTCCTGGACAGACATGGGCTCAGGCTCAGCGTCAGCAAATACCACGTACACAGCAACGGTCTCTGGCTCAGGGTCTAACATGTGACACCCAAAAGAGCAGGGGCACATGTCAGTAAGTCTACAAGAGACTTGTGCAAGGAAACTGAAAGTGGAAGTAAAGCAACCTAGCAGTTCTAGCATGATGCAATGACATGGCAGTTAAAGTATGAGTGCAACAGGTAAAGTAAAGTACGAGCATGGCATTTAAATCATGGCATGGATGTCAAGTTTTGCAAGAACAAACCCAAGTATAAGGACAAGTATAGTAAGCACGTCGTGCACAGAGATTACGCCTTTTGGCTAGAGTGGCTGATCGGGCCAACTCTTACGCTCAAGTGATCGCTTATCCCTACCCCTCCACGTGTATCGAGCCAGGGCCTTACCCCCGAACACGTAATGCTCGCTTCTGGATCACGAGCCAGGAAGTGTTTTTCATGATGGCATATGGGTGCACCAAGCCTGAACAAGGAAGTACAAGTATTGTAGCGTGTGCTACGAATGCAACATTCAACTTGGATGACATGTAAGATGCAATGCATGGCAGATAACAGTTTAAGTGCATACAGATAAGGAATTTAAACATGGCAGATAACAATGCATGAATGACATGGCAGGGTGACAGATCTAGCTTCGTTGTCAAGCTAGATCTTAAAGTTGCGTCTAGACAGCTATCATTTCACTGTCTAGTCTCTTTTAAGCTAAAAACAAGGAAGTGGCCTAAAACATGGCCTAAAGCAAAGGTTGGCAAGTTTCACTTGCCTGAAAGGGGCGTGCTGATAGTCACAATATCAAGGAGTCCAGTTCTGCCTACGTGCCCAAACACCAATCATCACACCAACCTCAACACGACGCGAGAGCTACTCTGATGTCGGGTAGCGACGTCAGGGGTTGGAATATAGAAAGCGCTCCTGATTCCAGATTCCAAAAAAAAGATTCCTGCAGTGTGCACGACACGGAACGACAGATACTCCGAGATAAAACACGTGCACGAATAAGTTTGTGACGACGGCTAGAATAACTAGACAAGTCCTAAACATCTAGTGACCCATTTTTTAATTAGATTTTCTAATCCAAGATAGGTGACACCTCAGGATTAATGATCATTAAAATTATTAACACAATAATAACGTCCCGTTGCTAGCACGACAATTACACAACAAATATAATAAACATCCTAGGCTAAAAGTTAAGTAAAAGTTGTCTAAACTAGTTATTAATCCTCTAATCAACATTAAAAACGTTATATCCAGGTCACTAATAGATCTAGGTCAAATTAAAAGTCCACAAAAATAGGCAGGATAAACTTAGGGCACAAAGAAGCGTATACTAATCGTTACGACATTCTATATTCTGTCATCCTTGATCCCTAACCCAGCGACATGATATAGCTAACCTCACAAGGGAAATTAACTACAGACAACAACCACCCATGCTAACATACAAGTTAAATAAAATTGTAACATTATTACTCTAGAAACCCACCTTGGCTGTAGCCTATAACAACCTTCTTAACATATTATTAAGCCCTAAGTTGAGCTAACCTAAGCACATAATATCAGTAACATATTATGTTTTTAAAACATCTATAATATAAGTTTTCAACACTCACCGTTCACTTACAGGTGGGAGCGACCACCAGCGGCAACGGCGGCGAATGTCAGCGCGAACCGCGACGGATCATGGTTTTGTGGCGGTGCTTCGGCGATCATGGTGGTGGTCGGCAGTTTTGATGGCTTTGGGGTGTTTTAATGGGTTGAACAAATGTATAGGGAGTCTCTGCCAAGGGGAGACCTGTTGATCAGCGGCAAGGGTTGTAGGGAGGAGAGGAGGAGGCGTGCGTGGTGGTTTGTACTGGCTGGAGATGGCCGCGGGTCTGGTGGAGATGGCCGGAAGTTGCGGCAACCATGGGGAGTTTTGTCGGTGTCTTGAAGAGGATGGGGAGGTGGTCGTTGGGCGGCGCGGTTGCTAGAGATCGCACGGACCGGCGGGGTATTGGGCGGCGGCCACCGTCGGATGGCTGGGGAGAAGGTCCTACGGCCCAGGTCGATGGGGGACAGGCCGTCGGGGTTCTGGTTGGAGGATGTCGGGGTGAAGAAGAGGAGGAAGAAAAGAGATGTTGGTCGTTGCGTGAAGAGTCCTTGCGTTGAAGAAAATTGCCCTAGGGCTTGCTGTGTTTATAAAGACTAGGGTTTTAAATAATAAAAGTGTTAGTCTGTTGTAGCCTATGGGGTTGCGGGTTCTATAGGGCTAGGTTTTATGATATAATATCTTAGGGTATTAGAGTAATATATTATGTGTGTGGGTAGAGATAGCAGCATGAAAAAGGTTAGGGCCTCATAGGGTCTATAAACCTAGGGTTCTATTAGAATTTTAGTATAGGGGGGTTAAAGTTGTGTGTGTGTGAAGTGAAACACGTGAAGAGGTAGGGACCTAGGCCTTAGGGTATAATTATAAAAGTCTGTGTGTGGTTCTACAATCTGATTCGGTCAAGGTCAAACGAGCAAATGGCCAGGGTTATACCAGAAAATAGGATTATAAAGAGGGTTAGAATTAATGAGGCAAAAGTGATATAAATTGAGCACAATAGCAAAAGTGGGTTAAACAGAGCTCTAAAATTGTGAAATAAATACTGGGGTGACCGGGACGACGAGAGAAAGAAATCTAAGGAGACAGATCACAATTTCGACGACGAGAAACGAAATTAAAAATAAAAAGGCCTCGCGACAAAAGTGAAAATCGTGACGTCTCTTCAAATAAAGTCAAATCGTGGGAGATCGACCCGTGAATTGACGTTCCCAATCAACACCACAATTTTAATACTCTCAGAGAGGGTCATAACGACATATCACACCATAGGGTTCGGATACAGACAACGTCTAAAATAAATACGTGCACGAACAGAACTATGTGCACGACAAGGCGTACAAGTGAAAACAGACCATTACATCCTCCCCACCTTAGAATAAAGTCCGTCCTCGGACTTTCTAACTATAAATATAACTCTAGCCAGACTAGTAGCTATCCCAATTACCACACACTATAATTCAACCAAGTATAGTCATTACCAATGCTTGTACATGCACTAGGTAGTCAAACAATAACTCTGCTGACATGTGTATATTCGTGCACGTATTTCAATCATACACATACATCCCTTATATAACTACTACTTACCTTGCACAAAACAATAGTTCAGTTATTCACATAAGATTAATCACACACTAGCAAACACAATCATTGCTCTACTTATAGATAGCTACCTATGCACAAAACAAACATGGGTATACTAATCCCTAATATTCATCCGATACCAAACCTCTCAACACATGTAGTCACACCATACCATTTTTAAATCAAGTTTCATTATATCTAATATACATTCACCACTACTATAATTTCACAATATGTAGTCATTCAAATGCATGCAAATATTTCACCATATATTCACATCACATACGGTCCTATAACTATATTCACGACACGCCACTCATACCATAGTCACCATTACCTATAACTAAGCACATACTTACCCGTGCATGGTGCACACACACACGCTAACATTTCATTCATATATACCAATCATACCATTATAAACTCAGCACACCTACACACCTAGTGTAGCTAGCACACATACGTTCACATAGGCAAGTCCTTAGTAAATAACTATACCACAAGGCTAACACCTATAACTATATACTGGTATGGCGACCCACAATCATGTGCGTAACACAACCAGGCACAAACACTCCTATCACTATACATACATCAAACATCAATATATGCAAACTACAGACACCCATAACCATATACTTAGAGTATACCCACTCAAGCTTGAGTGAGACTCAAAACACATATCAGAATACTCTATATACGTAACTCGGTATCTATACCTATACCAATACTACTCCAATGTATACCATCTACCAATATAACCATATACATACTGTAATGTCAATCACACTTAATACCTAGTCAGGTAACACCCACATAGTTCAGTCACTTTATATAATATCACAGACATCTGCACACGTATAATTATAATACCCTCCATAATACATGCATTCACCGTATAGTCACACACATGTATCACATATATATTCACACCATATCCTTCTACCTATAACTAGTATACCAACTCATTCTACTTCATACATAGATAGGATATGCAATAGTCGTGTATACCTCATGGTATACACACACGTACAACATCTCGTAAAGGCAAGCAATACCAACAAAATCACATTCCTATTACCATACGTATATCACATATACACTCGTGCAACAAATACATAACTACTTACATTTAAGCACGATACATATCTACGTACGAGCACACACTCACACGTACAACATATAGGTCATTTAAAGGGCCTACTCACTATAAACACACCTATTATCATTACCCTAACATTCACCTGACTTGCTAATATATACATATACATATTAAGCATTCACAAGTATCTTCAAACTTTATACACTACTAGTCTATACTCCAGTACAATTTCCTAAATGATATAGCTATCCGCACATATATAATAACATCACCATATATACAACCACACACATATATCACGAATACCACTGAGTATGTATATATCACACAATAGGCAAACATTATTATACTACAGGGAGTACACTCATTCAAGCCCACACACTCAATTGAGGTACATGTACCACGACAATATCACAAAGTCCAAGGGCCTACTAACAAATTAGAATTGACACAGTCATTGACGGGCACTAAAGTCTAAGCAATAGAGGGAGATCGAGATCGAAAGCGTGACGAGGGAAGGATCGATAAGCACGAGTTCAGGTAGGACGAATACAAGGAGACAGCTTGGTTAGGTGAAACAGCAACTCACTCGTGAATGTTTAGGTAGAGGAAAGGGAGATGTAGTGATACTCTTATAGGATACAGAAAGAAAGTAGTGTAAATAACATATGCTAAAATACGTGAAATTTGAAAACTATTGTACTTCAAAAGTTGGAGTTCTCATCTGTATAAAAATATTTGGAGGTCGATAAAACAAATTGTTCGAAACAAATTTGAGTCGAAAATACATAATAAGAGAAAATGGTTTATTAGCTTATATAAAATTATCAGGAGGAAAGTGAATCATTCACACGAACATGGAAGACGT
This sequence comes from Scilla litardierei, assembly GCA_030789695.1. Taxonomy (NCBI): domain Eukaryota; kingdom Viridiplantae; phylum Streptophyta; class Magnoliopsida; order Asparagales; family Asparagaceae; genus Scilla; species Scilla litardierei. The sequence continues at coordinate 116,257,471 of CM061140.1, forward strand.
AGTTTAGGAAATATTATACTGCAGTAATTTAATATAATTTGGCAAAAATTTTGAAATTCAAAGAATGAAATTAGATCAACTATAGTGTAGGGAATGTTTTCCAAGTCTTAAAACTGGAGAGAAATTTCAAATAAATAATATTGAAAATACTTTTAGAGAAACCCGGAATTGCCAAACGAACTGATTTGTACAAAGATCTTTAAGTGCGAGTACCATGAATCCTAAAACTGATATATATATAATAATTGAAATTCTATTTAGCTTGGAAAAAGATTTTAAAGTATGTATGCTAAGCGATTAAAATGAATCTCATAGTTTAGAAAAAATGGTATATCGAATTTTTCAAAATAGTAATAGATTCTTTAAACCGAAATGCAAAAAATGTAGATTAGAAAATGGTTATGAGATAGTAATTATAATTACAACCAATAGACTTCAAAATCTACAAGGAATTTTTTTTGACTCGATCAAAAAGTGAGAAATTTTAAATATATACGTAGAGAGTTTAAAACAAAATTTAAACTTAGCGAAAACTTTTAATAAGGGAAATCGAAAAAATAACTTTGGAAAAATCAAGCTTTGCGAAAGAGGACATTTGAAAGTCAACGATTATCGTAGTGTGGTGATCACGTGAATCGAGGCAAGGAATTGGTCGCATGATCGAAACATAAACACGCCTAGGATATGACTCAGGAAAACCTACGGGAAACCCCTACGGTTGACCAACTAAAGGTTAGGGAACTAAGCGCTAAGACTTTCTAAGGAGCTAGACGGTAATGAAATGCGTTCAGCTTGGTCCGAAATCGATGAACCCAAGCGAACGACTAAAGAAATCCTAGAAGTCTAATATGGTCAGAGTTAGGCAAGAACCACTGAGGTAACTCCTACGACGATTAAATCAATTCCTAGCAGAGAGTCTAACTAACAATTAGGGACCTCTAACTAGCAAGCTCAGACGTCTAACTAAGTCTTCTTACCACCTAGTGACATAGGAAAACGTCTAGACTCAAGGCTTATGACTCGGATGTTGCAATTTACTTAATGGACATTCCATAGTTATTATCGTTGTTCCGATAATTCACAGTTGCAAGACGGAGACCTGCATGGGCCAGCAACAAAACCTGTCACGCCCCGCTTCCCAAAAATGTGGAGACGAAGCGTGAGAAGGTCCGCTCAGACTTGAAGCTGCAAAGCTGCAAGTCCGATAAGCGTCAATCAACTTTAAATAGTCAGGTCCTTGCAACGCGAAACGAAGCAAAGATAATAGCAAGGAAATGAGACAAAAGAGATATCTCAGAATATCCATAATAATAAACTCCAACATCGCAGAAAAGCCACCAGGCTAAAAGGAAAAAGAGTCTAAAGGCCCAAACATGGCCAACAAAAGTACAACGTACAAAGTGAAGGTGCCACGCACCGACAACTAACAACAATCCTAAAACAAAAGGAAGCTCAGGAAGGTCACTAAGGATGGTCACCGATAGCCACAAACTCCTCTTGGACAGACATGGGCTCAGGCTCAGCGTCAGCAAATACCATGTACACAGCAACAGTCTCTGGCTCAGGGTCTAACATGTGACACCCAAAAGAGCAGGGGCACATGTCAGCAAGTCTACAAGAGACTTGTGCAAGGAAACTGAAAGTGGAAGTAAAGCAACCTAGCAGTTCTAGAATGATGCAATGACATGGCTGTTAAAGTATGAGTGCAACAGGTAAAGTAAAGTACGAGCATGGCATTTAAATCATGGCATGGATGTCAAGTTTTGCAAGAACAAACACAAGTACAAGGACAAGTATAGTAAGCACGTCGTGCACAGAGATTACGCCTTTTGGCTAGAGTGGCTAATCGGGCCAACTCTTACGCTCAAGTGATCGCTTATCCCTACCCCTCCACGTGTATCGAGCCAGGGCCGTACCCCCGAACACGTAATGCTCACTTCTGGATCACGAGCCAGGAAGTGTTTTTCATGATGGCATAGGGGTGCACCTCGCCTGAACAAGGAAGTACAAGTATTGTAGCGTGTGCTACGAATGCAACATTCAACTTGGATGACATGTAAGATGCAATGCATGGCAGATAACAGTTTAAGTGCATACAGATAAGGAATTTAAACATGGCAGATAACAATGCATGAATGACATGGCAGGGTGACAGATCTAGCTTCGTTGTCAAGCTAGATCTTAAAGTTGCGTCTAGACAGCTATCATTTCACTGTCTAGTCTCTTTTAAGCTAAAAACAAGGAAGTGGCCTAAAACATGGCCTAAAGCAAAGGTTGGCAAGTTTCACTTGCCTGAAAGGGGCGTGTTGATATTCACAAGATCAAGGAGTCCAGTTCTGCCTACGTGCCCAAACACCAATCATCACACCAACCTCAATACGACGCGAGAGCTACTCTGATGTCGGGTAGCGACGGCAGGGGTTGGAATATAGAAAGCGCTCCTGATTCCAGATTCCAAAAAAAGATTCCTGCAGTGTGCACGGCACGGAACGACAGATACTCTGAGATAAAACACGTGCACGAATAAGTTTGTGACGACGGCTAGAATAACTAGACAAGTCCTAAACATCTAGTGACCCATTTTTTAATTAGATTTTCTAATCCAAGATAGGTGACACCTCAGGATTAATGATCATTAAAATTTTTAACACGATAATAACGTCCCGTTGCTAGCACGACAATTACACAACAAATATAATAAACATCATAGGCTAAAAGTTAACTAAAAGTCGTCTAAACTAGTTATTAGTCCTCTAATCAATATTAACAACGTTATATCCAGGTCACTAATAGATCTAGGTCAAATTAAAAGTCCACAAAAAATAGGCAGGATAAACTTAGGGCGCAAAGAAGCGTATACTAATCGTTACGACATTCTATAGTCTGTCATCCTTGATCCCTAACCCAGCGACATGATATAGCTAACCTCATAAGGGAAATTAACTACAGACAACAACCACCCATGCTAACATACAAGTTAAATAAAATTGTAACATTATTACTCTAGAAACCCACCTTGGCTGTAGCCTATAACAACCTTCTCAACATATTATTAAGCCCTAAGTTGAGCTAACCTAAGCACATAATATCAGTAACATATAATGTTTTTAAAACATCTATAATATAAGTTTTCAACACTCACCGTTCGCTTGCAGGTGGGAGCGACCACTAGCGGCAATGGCGGCGAATGTCAGCGCGAACCGCGGCGGATCAGGGTTTTGTGGCGGTGCTCCGGTGATCATGGTGGTGGTCGGCAGTTTTGATGGCTTTGGGGTGTTTTAATGGGTTGAACAATTTTATAGGGAGTCTCTGCCAAGGGGAGATCTGTTGATCAACGGCTAGGGTTGTAGGGAGGAGAGGAGGAGGCGCGCGTGGTTGTTTGGACTGGCTGGAGATGGCCGCGGGTCTGGTGGAGATGGCCGGAAGTTGCGGCAACCATGGGGAGTTTTGACGGTGTCTTGAAGAGGATGGGGAGGTGGTCGCTGGGCGGCGCGGTCGCCGGAGATCGCATGGACCGGCGGGGTATTGGGCGGCAGCCACCGTCGGATGGCCGTGGAGAAGGTCCTACGGCCCAGGTCAATGGGGGACAGGCCGCCGGGGTTCTGGTTGGAGGATGTCGGGGTGAAGAAGAGGAGGAAGAAAAGAGATGTTGGCGGCTGCGTGAAGTGTCCTTGCGTTGAAGAAAATTGCCCTAGGGCTTGCTGTGTTTATAAAGACTAGGGTTTTAAATAATAAAAGTGTTAGTCTGTTGTAGCCTATGGGGTTGCGGGTTCTATAGGTCTAGGTTTTATGATATAATAGCTTAGGGTATTAGAGTAATATATTGTGTGTGGGGTAGAGATAGTAGCATGAAAAAGGTTAGGGCCTCATAGGGTCTATAAACCTAGGGTTCTATTAGAATTTTAGTATAGGGGGGTTAAAGTTGTGTGTGTGTGAAGAGAAACACGTGAAGAGGTAGGGACCTAGGCCTTAGGGTATAATTATAAAAGTCTGTGTGTGGTTCTACAATCTGATTCGGTCAAGGTCAAACGAGGAAATGGCCAGGGTTATACCAGAAAATAGGATTATAAAGAGGGTTAGAATTAATGAGGGAAAAGTGATATAAATTGAGCACAATAGCGAAAGTGGGTTAAACCGAGCTCTAAAATTGTGAAATAAATACTGGGGTGACCGGGACGACGAGAGAAAGAAATCTAAGGAGACGGATCACAATTTCGACGACGAGAAACGAAATTAAAAATAAAAAGGCCTCGCGACAAAAGTGAAAATCGTGACGTCTCTTCAAATAAAGTCAAATCGCGGGAGATCGACCCGTGAATTGACGTTCCCAATCAACACCACAATTTTAATACTCTCAGAGAGGGTCACAATGACATATCACAGCATAGGGTTCGGATACAGACAACGTCTAAAATAAATACGTGCACGAACAGGACTACGTGCACGACAAGGCGTACAAGCGAAAACAGACCGTTACAGTAGGTATGAAATAAACATGGATATCGAAGTATGTAACGTAGTGCAAGGGGAATTGGGCTGTAATATGTGGCTAAGAGACGATAAAGCAAGAATGAGTATGGGAGAAGTGTGAATGACGTCGTGGGTGTAAAGCAATAAGAATGTATTGGGCGTGTTTGTGTGATGCATGTATGCGTGCATGGGTGTGCATGGGTGTGTGTAGGGTGAGCCATGCTAGTGTGAAAGGGGTTCATTGCAGATTCAAGTAGGATTAGTAGCATGATGCAGGTATTAATGGCATCCCCGTAAATTTTTAGAAAAGTGAGGGGCAAAATGGTCATTTGGACTAAAGAAGATGTGTATATATAGTAAAGTGGTGTGTGCATAAAGTAATGGCAAACTTGTAAATACCTAAAAGTTGAGGGGTATTTTTGGGAGGGTATTTTATTCATTTTAAGTAGTTCATGGCTTATGGAGCAAGCTAAGAGTGTGTAGATTTTTCTTTAAGAAAATCTTATCTTTCTTTCTTGAACTTTCTCTTCTCTTCTCTCTTTCTCTTTTCCTCGTTTCCCCAATCTATGGCCGGCCACTCTCTCCCCCTTTTCTCCATCTTCTTCAATTCAAAACCCTAATTCTTTCTCCCAAAAATCAAGAAGCACAAGTGGTTGTAAGTGGGAAGAAGTTGGAGAAGAAAGAAAGAGGAGGAGGAGAGAAAAACCAAGCTTTGAGGTAAGGATTCAACTTGGAATTGGAAATATGTTTAGGGTTTCATTCTAGCATGTTTTTATATTATGTTTACTCAATATGTAGTAATGGTAATCAAATTAATGTGCCATGATTCAATTCCATGCATAACCCCTTGAAATTCCAAGCAAAACCATCCCTTTTGAAATTCTGAAATTATGTTGTATGTTGTTACTGTAATCCTGATTACTGTAGCTTGAATTAAGTTTCGAAAAAATTATATACTTGATGATCTTGAAGTTCTACCCTAAAATCATATAAAATTTGACATATGTTCAATTCAGAAATTAGGAGCAACAATTCCATCTTTACAACTTGTCTGATTGACATTCAGTCTGGACATAATTTAGTAAAAAGGACCTCAGTACCTGCTCACACAATGGCATTTTATGTTCTTGATCTCGTTGTAAAGTTAACAAGTTTTTCTACAACTTCATCTCAGCGCATAATTTTCGAAATTCTGACTGCAACATGCCCAAAAAAACAGCAATCTTTACCGCATTCAGAATCTGTCTGAAAAACAGATTTGACATGCTTCACCAATTAATTCACCATAAATCATATAGTTCTTATTTTTGCATGAAACTTTATCTATGAATCCAAAACTACCATATCTACAACTTTCATTTAGAAGGTTTTGTCAAATTCTCAAGTAAAACTGATTATATATGGTCAATTTGTTGTGACTGTTTACAGTTTCCAGCAAGTTGAGCCATTTCTATGGGTTGTTAAATTATGTATAGTTGCCAATTTTACTCCTATTGTCCATACTTCTTGTTATTACATCAAAGAAAGTTTGATTGGTGTGATATGCTATTAAATTGCTGATGATATTGTGATGTTGTACATGATGCATGCCAAGTATTTGTGAAAATGCCTAAATGAAACAAACGTTAAGAAAAATAAGAAATGAGCTTGTGTACTCTCGTATCATGAACCCTGTTATAAATTGGTGATGTTGGGAACATGAATGGCATGGCTACACTATTATACGTGAATGTTAATGGGATGTGATGGAGGGCATGTCACGAGAATGCATGACCCAGGTTACTATATGATGAGACAATGACTGAGGGCATGGCACTTAGGTGCATGACCCGTGTTGATGAAAGAAAGTTATTGAACATAGACCATACCACCATGATTCCTATAATGGAATTTATAATGCTTAATTAATATTTGAAAATGTCTCAATCCCCTCCAAAAGGGGGTGAGCTGCTAAAACTGAGGTTTGGGGGAAAATTTGAGTAAATTGTGAGTATCAGACCTGGGCTACGAAGGCAGAGAGGTGATGATGTGATGATTATTTCCATCGCCTTTACAGGGAGCGGAGGGGCATTGACGTTTGTGATGATGTGGTTTGGGTGTGGAGAGGTGTATGGTGGAGAGCCTCACTCTTGCTACCATCCAGGGAGGAGACAGAGATGCCCGGTGTACAGTGCATGTGTCCACTGCCCCGTGTGCCATACTTACCCCAAATCTTTAGGGTGAGGCCCGTGAGGTAGGTCCCTTGATGGGGCAGGGTGAGAGGCCCGGCATACAGTGCCCGTGTCCACTGCGTCGTGTGCAGTTTCCACCCCAGATCTTTGAGGTGAGGTCCAGGTCCCGGTATCCTATAATTTCCTCAAGTTTCCAACTAAATGAATTAATAGATAAGTGTTCTAATTGTTATTTCTTCTGCTGGCAGCACGTTCTCTTTTCCCTTTTACATGCTTTGCTTGTGACACTGTGTTATATCTCGGACAATTGTACTTATCTTATTAGAAAATGTTTGCTTGAACATTCGTACTATTATTGGTGCTAACCCTTTTCTTGCAGTAACTCGACTTCGGACAGCAAGTATGACCCCTTACTTGGTTGATTACTTTTCGCTATATTATTTAGTTTACATACTTGTTCCTCACGCCTTGCCTAGTGGTTGACGACTTTAAAACAGTGTTTCAAATCCAAATTGGTTCTTATTGGGGCACGCATTGACGTGCTCCTCCCTATTTTTCAGGTAGTATGGGTAACATGGTTGGTGGTGACTTGGAGTTGGGTTCAGGGGGTAGCAATTGGTGTGAGCTGTAGCTTGTATTGTGACTGGGTTGTATCGGGAGGTGGAGAGTGGTGGTGTATGAGTAGTGATGCACCTGGACTATGTATGTAAATGGAAGTTGTTATATATGATTTGTTGTTGTTGTTCTATGTTATTATGAGGTTGTTTTGATATTATTGTGGAGCTTCACTTGTACTATCCCAGTATGTGCACAGTGGCCTGCATGTTCTGTTTCCCCTTTCTCTCTCTTTTCCTCTCTCATCGCATTCACTCTTCAGGATATTTGGGAAAAAAATTTAAAGTCCCGGGTATTCTGGAGATTGGGGTGTGACAAAAGGCAAGGGTTTGGTGCTTGGGAATTGTAAGTATTGGCCGACCTATATTTGTGTATGCCGCAATTAAACCCTTCTCTTTGATGGTGGGTTTATATAGATATGGAGGAAGGTTTATTTGGCTATAGGAGAATCAAATAGAATCCCTCAATTAAAGAAGATTTGAATTAGAATTAAATAAGAAATAGATTTGGGCTAGAGATGAAATTATATTTGAACTAATCCCATTAAGATATTTGAATCAATCCCACGAGATTCTATCCATCTCACCCCATGTTGGACCAAGTCCAAATGTGATATGTGTATAGCAAATCCACCAATTCCAATTTGCTATATGTATAGCAATTTCTCCATCTCTTTGATCAAGTCTCCTCTTGCAAATTTACGAGCGTGTCACCCCTGAAAAACACTTAGCACACATGTTAAATAGTTCGTACACGTTTGTTATCATCAAACTAGAGATCGCAGATCCTGCATATAACAACCTGTGTTCCAGTTGTTGATACACTCAAGCTGTGACATGGCAACCTTATAGAAACCAACTTCATAAATACATATGATGTAATCTTGACTTGACCCAAACCGTCGTGTCGTGAAAACATCGAGCGCCGGAGTAAGTTAAGCTAGATGCAAAAACAAGGGTCTGATTAGGCTAGACATTATGCTTTGGATGAGCGACACTCATGATCATAAATGGCCAGGGGTAAAATCTATATGGAATCATATGTGATATGATTCATGAAGAGTTCATGTGCCGACTACAGAGTCTAACAACTTGTTGAGCTAACTCAATGTTGTCAGACTCGGAGTAGTCGGATCCCTCTCCCACAAATATTTTATTATAATAAATTGTTTATTATTATGGCTTAAAAATTCTTTTAAAAATTGGGAGAATATAGTTTAATAAAAACCACTTATACTATACCAGAACATATGCTAATTCATTTCTATTAATAATTCAGTATGGAGTCGGGTCTCAAATTCATTATCGAGAAGAACATGCTAGATGGGACAAATTACAAGGATTGGCTTAGGAACATAGAGTTGGTCCTCTCGCATGATACATTCCTCATTGATTCATCATGAATGGGCTGGTTATGCTTAATAAATATTCGAAATAAGATTTAGAAATTTAAGTTAAAGCATTTAACCAGATGGTTCTCAAAGTCAGTAGGAGCGAGCATATTACTTAGTTCAAAATCTTGTGACTAAGTAAAAGCTCCAAATAATAAAACCATCTATATGTGAGATCAAATCAAAAAGTTTTTGATTGAGTCAGAGTTATATAAACTTTAGTGTCATTAATGTATTGGACATAATTGACACTAGGATATTTGGTATATAAAGAATAATAAACACTGCATCAAGTTGCGTATGCTAAATGTTAGCTATACAAGAAGGAAAATTATTGGAAGAGATCCAAAGCAATTTCAGATGATCAACCTGGTGTGATCAAGTGATGTATAAATAAGAATCCATTAAAATACATAATAGATACGTTTAGCAGATCCATTCTTAGGTTTGCCATATGAAGGTCCAGTGTGACTGATATGCTATAGCGGTATGAGATACCGAGATAAATAGCCTAAGTGCAAGTGGGAAATGTAGGGAGATGTATGTCCTTGAGGCATTTATCCTAAGATAAACATCTTGTTCTAATAATTATACGGTTCCAATTGTCATAGAATAAATTCTATGAATTATATACCTAGATAATTTCCTTTGACTTAAAGTGAGGTCATCATGTATCTAGATGTAGATCTAGATTGTGGGAAGTGAATGACCGATAAGAACTTAAGTCTTAAATGGTTCATGGTCATTGATGTGTCGAGAATAGGGTATCGGCACATCGGATAGACCATTGTTTGTCTTACCGTAAGGGTAATGATGATCTCATAGTCATTCGGCCTGGCGAAGTCGGAGACAAGGCACATGTATTCATTGGAGAATGAGTTCACTGAACAACCAACTTAGAGTTATTAAATGGTTAACCTTTAACTAAGCTGTTAATAATAACTCTATAGTGATGATACGCAAGCTGGTCCCTAATACCTGAAGTCATTTGTACAAACCTGTTTGTGAATAGTGTCACTTAGATCTATGACCTAGTTTCGAGGCTAGGCTTACTGAAAGGTCTTAGGTTGGGTGACACCTGAAGCATGCGAGGAAAGTAAATGACTAAGATGGGATTCGTCTCTTCCGTTAAAAGGAAAGTTAGTGTCATAGGCTCAGTACGGTCTTTGTGTTAATCTTCAGCCAGGGTACGTTGTAGGATGTACAACGTGTATATAACAAAGACCGATGTATACTGACCGATGCTGGCTAATGGAGTTGACGGTTAACCATACCCTAGGCCATGCAATGACCCAGTTATGATGAAGGGACTAAAACTGCGATATTCATCACTGACACAGTCAGAGTGATCCCGACGACACTTTTGTCGATGGGTCAATCACGTAAGTATGATTCTGAAATAGGGACGACACCTGCTACTCGTGGTTACTGTTGTATAGGGACTTCGTGTCCCAAACTGTAGTAGGGTCAGGCTGTAGGGTCTCACACCGAGTAGTATTCACGTCTTAGTAATAGGAAGAACTTTAAAGAGGAATGCATTCGATGCAATGGAATAATTTAGTTCACAAGTCAGTTGTGAGATTAAAGATAAAGGAGTTTAGCATTTAGAATTGAAGAGGACTTCTTGAGGAATCTACAGGAAGAAACCGTGTTGGAATCTACAAGAGTTTAGCATTTACATTGCTCGTGCGACGAGCAAGGGGGTCCAGCTCCCTATATAAATAGGGATGCACACCCCTTGGATATAAAAGCACCAAGTCTCCGATTCGAGAAGCTCCTAATTTTTTAGCACGCTCGATCGACGACTTAATTATTCCTCCTCTTTCTTCCTATCCTCCAATCGAGTCCTAGCAGGATGGCGAGGAGGTTTGGATCTGATTTAGAAGTCTCTGACGTGGATCTGCTCAAATGAAATCTTCTTCAACAAGTGGTTGGCCCGGAGGCGGGTGTCGGCTCGTTTCGGGGGGATCGGTTCGAGGGTACAAGGCGGCTGAGCTTCAGGGAGCGAAAGAAGGTGGTTTGGTACATCTTGCCTGCACCAAGGCAAGATTCCGGGTATGTAATTTAGTAACTTTCTAGTTTTATTTTTTTAATTATGTCACAGTAGCTTAGATCCCTCTTGGAGTGGTCAGATCCACTACAAGTTGGCATAGATCATGGCTAAGGGTCTGGCTTCCTTAGGGCTTCGCTAAATTGTTTAGCATTTTTATTATTTCCGCTGTTTTGTTATGCTTCTTAGTCCGTCCGACTTAGGACGGGCACAGATCAGAGCCCTAAGGGTCCGCCAAAACCCTTCAAGGTCGTCGTCCCTGTCGAGGTCAATGAGCGACCACTTCGTCTCCAATACTACGACGAGGAAAGAAACTCAGAGGGCCTCGAGCTCTACCTACAATTAGTAGATGAGGTCCGTGAACGGGCGCTGGCGACCCTCATCGAGCAGAAGGGGTGTATAGCCCACTATTTCAATTCTAAAGTCCACGAGCGCAGCTTCCGTGTGGGAGACTTGGTACTGCGCAAGGCCGCCTGCACTCCCAAGATCCTCTAGCAGGGAAAGCTCGCTGTTGTGCCGGCCGGTATCTGCTAGACGTATCATTGTGTGTGTGCTCGTATTTTCGTTTTGACCATCCGGATGTTTTCGTACGCGAGTTCTATGTTTGTGCGTCAACGCGAGCGCATATCCGTTTTTCGTTCACCGCATCATCATAAATTGACTATCAATTTTTAACTAATTACCTTAACCTAATTATCTCACTAATTAACCTAATTATCATCATAAAATGACACGTGAAATCACTTCCACGACATTCGTGGCTAAAAATGTGATCCAATGACTTATAATTTGATTTATCTTATTTTAGAACATTAGCGAAGAAAATCAATTTTCATGTCGTATGAGTTAAATCCACATACGCAGTATTTTTGTTAAATTGTTGTAAATATTGCTCGACACTCTTGTAACCATGTAAATTGTTGCGTAAAGATAAATGGTCACATTATTTAATTGTTGCATGTCTTAAAATGATTAACAAGAGAGTAACATCGTGAAATCGTGCGCCTCGAAGGTGAAATCGTGACTTTCGTGATGTCATGTGAGTTGACTAGGCTGGCTCGTGTTCCAGCAGAAGTCTTGGGGTGGGGTAAGGATTGAGCGGCTACTAGGCGTATGACCGGGTACTCTTTTCAATGGCACCACCCGTATGCGGTGGGTTAGCGCCAATCACGGTAAGCCCCCGTGAGAAGAACGACCCACTCATCGCGTCCTAAAGGCGAGAACCCTATTATAGACGTGTGACACTAACATGGAACTTGTAAATTGAAATTGTTACCTCGGTGAAATTGACATGCATTACTTTACTCGTCAGATTGTTTAGAACTGCATGATAGGATGTATTACTTTGAAATCAGCAAGTTTAAACTTTTATTGTTATCTCGTTTAATTTATAATTGCTTCTTAAAATTCAGTATAAATTCGTATATCTTGCCTTGGGTTCTAACATCTTCTTGCAGACCCTTGCTGACATACATTCATGTTTTTGGATGTATGTCAGATCCCGAGCCTGAGTACCAGGAGGTTCCTTACGAAACACCTGACTTGGAGAGTCAGGAGTTCGCTGTAGACGCCGAGTCTCTCCCTGCAGAGGACTAGAGGACCTTTACCTTTGTTTCTTGCCTTAGTTACTTTTCTTTGTGGTTGCGTGTACGTTATTATTGTTGTATTTCGGCCCAGCTGAGGCTTGTTGTTTTATTTCATGAACGGACATTTATTTTCTGGATGTGGCTTGTAATGTATGAATAATTCTTGTTGTTCTGAAAAGCGTGCGAAGGACCTGCCCTTGCGTTTTACCACAAACGCTTAGTGAACCCGAGCTCCATCGCTCCGGTTCAAGTGAACCCCAGTAACGCTCTCGCTCCCGTCGTATTTTGGGGAGCGGGGCGTTACAGGTTTTGGTGGTGGACCACGCAGGTCCATCTCTCTGCATTTGCGAATTCAGAACAATGAGAATATTTTCATCAGCCAAACATCTAGAAAGATCACATACTTGAGTTTAACTCGGGCTTTTCTTATCTCAGAATGGCTGGGAGGCGAAACGCCCGAAATGGACCCAGAGCTGCTGGAGGTGGAGAGGACGACATCCGCCAGATGCTTGGTGTTATGAGGGAAATGCGGGAGGTTCAGCACCATTTGGTCCAAGAGGGACTCAGGCTGGACCAGCTGCTCCACCACCTCGTCATGAGCCTGGGACCAAGCAGTTCCAAGAGATGCATCCGACGAGCTTCTCTAGACGAGAGGGCCCACTAGCTGCTGAGGAATGGCTTCGCAACACTGCGGATAACTTGGGTCTTGCTCGAGTCAATCCGAACGATTGGGTGGATCTCGCCAAGAAACAGCTGACAGATAATGCCCGTCACTGATGGGATGCTGAAGAGGCTAGGCTGATCAAGCCGATTCCATGGGCTACTTTCCATCAGAGGTTTAACGCCCAATACTTCCCGAAGGCTGCAAAGAGGGAAATGCAGCATCGCTTCATCAACCTGGAGCAGGGCACCAGGACAGTCGACGAGTATGAAGCTGAATTTACCATGCTGAGTCGATTTGCCCCTACTCTGGTAGCAGACAAGGAGGACTGTGCACACCGCTTTCTACAGGTCTTGGATATAGACATACAGAGTGTGTTGTCTGAGAGCACCTTTACCACTCACGAGCAAGTCCTGGTAGCTGCGAAGAAGCACGAGCAGGTAGCTTATCAGAAGAGGGCACGTCAGGCGGGCAAGCGCCCGATGGAGCCACAGAGGAGTGCACCTAGGCCCGGTTTTCGTCCTGTTCAGACCACACAGTTCAAAAGGCCAGCTGCACCTGTCCCCAACCGAGCGAAGCTGGTTTTCCATTTCTGCAGCAAGCTTGGTTATGTGAAGAAAGACTGTGGGAGGATGATGAATCAGTGTTTGATCTGTGGATCGCCTACTCATGCTGCAAAGGATTGCACCCACGGTTCTCGACCTATGCCTCCTGGAGCACCTGGACCCGCTCAGAGGACCGCACCGGCACCTGGACAGCGTGGACCACCTTTGGTTCCACAGGATCGAGCCTTTCAGCAGGCCAATCCGTCGAAGCGCAGAGTTTTTACCATGACAGCCGTTGAGGCTGAAGCTGAGGACGATGTGATTACAGGTAACCCCTAGACTAGTCTTCCTTATTCATGCATTATGTTTGATGAGTTATATCCATGTTTAACCTATTTGCATGTTACCCTTAGGTGTCATCCTAGTTTCATCTCACCCGGCCTTGACCCTGTTCGATTCTGTAGCTTCCATGTGCATCCTATCTCAGAAGTTCGTAGTCGAACACTCGATACCCACCTATACACTTCCCAAGTGTTGGAATATTACAACTGGGAATGGTGTAGTGAAGGTTGCACTGGGATGTAGACCATGCTCGTTGGTGGTTAGTGGACACGAATTATATGCTGACTTCATTGTCCACGATCTATCCAACTTTGATGCTATTCTCGGCATTGACTAGTTAGGAGCTTTTTATGCCATGATCGACTGTCACAGGAAGAAAGTCGTATTCGAAATTCCTGATCACCCAGTGTTCGAGTTTGTCAGTGGAGGACGTTCGCTTGGACCGGTCAAGTTTAGAGCCCAGCCATACAGATTGACTATTGCATCCATGATAACTGAGCCAGAGAAGCCTACAGTAGTGAGAGATTTTGAAGACGTCTTCCCTGAAGACATTTCTGGATTGTCGCCTGACCGAGCATTGGAGTTCAGCATTGATCTTATGCCTGGAGCTAAACCAATTTCCAAGGCGCCGTACCGAATGGCCCCTGCAGAGTTAGAAGAGCCGAGGAAGCAGTTGGATGAGCTAATGCAGAAGGGTTTCATTCATCCCAGCGTATCTCCCTGGGGTGCACCCGTCTTGCTGGTGAAGAAGAAGGATGGATCGAGGAGGATGTGCATTGATTATCGGGAGCTGAATCGGATCACAGTGAAGAACAAGTACCCGCTGCCTCGTATTGATGATATCTTCGATCAGCTTGGTGGATCGAGAGTATTTTCAAAGTTGGACCTCCGGAGCGGATATCATCAAGTCAGAGTCAAGAAGGGAGACGTGCCCAAGACAGCTTTTCATACTAAGTATGGGCATTATGAGTTCGTTGTCATGCCGTTCGGTGTGACCAACGCTCCTGATGTGTTCATGAATCTCATGAACCTTATCTTTTACGACTTCCTCGACAAGTTCATGGTGATCTTTATAGATGATATCCTGGTGTACTCAAGAAGCGAGGAGGAGCATGTAGAGCACTTGAAGATGGTGTTGGAGACGCTCCGTCATCATAGACTATATACCAAGCACAGCAAATGCAAATTCTGGCTGGACAGAGTTGCATTTCCTGGGCATGTAGTATCAGGAGCTGGCATCTCAGTGGATCCAGAAAAGGTCAGAGCAGTCAGTGAATGGCCTACACCTCGATCAGCATCTGATATTAGAAGTTTCCTTAGATTGGTTGGATACTACCGCAGATTTATCAAGGATTTCTCGAGGATAGCTGAGCCGATGACGAGATTGACGAGGAAGGATGTTAAGTTCAGTTGGTCAGACTCTTGTGAGCAAGATCTTTCTACTTTGAGGGAGAGACTGACTTCTGCACCAGTCTTAGCTATTCCAGACAGAAGCGGAGGCTTCGAGATTTTCTGGGACGCATCAGGCAAGGGACTTGGATGCGTTCTACACCAGCATGGTCATGTAGTCGCTTATGCTTCTCGGCAGTTGAAGATCCAGAGAAGAATTATCCGACTCACGACTTGGAGTTGGCTGCCATCATATTTGCTTTGAGGATTTGGAGACATTTCTTACTGAGTGAGAAATTGAAAATTTTCACTGATCACAAAAGTTTGAAATATATATTCACTCAAAAGGAGCTGAATATGAGGCATCGCAGATGGTTGGAATTGATGGCAGACTACGACATCGATCTTCAATATCATCCAGGGAAGGTGAATGTCGTACCGGATGCCTTGAGTCGACTGCCCGAAGTGATGATTCTCACAGCTCAGTGGAGATTGCAGCAGGATCTACGAGAGATGGATGTTGAAGCTGTCCTACCAGGAGTCACATCGTCATTGATGAGCATGCAGATTCAATCGACGATGGGGGATCGGATCAAGACTGCTCAAGAAGGAGATGATAAATTGAAGAAGATTAGAGAGCAGGTTGAAGCAAGACTTCGGACAGATTTTCTGATTCATGCGGATGGATATTTGAGATATGGTAGTAGGATCTACGTGCCTACAGGAGATATCAGAGAGGAATTGATGAATGAGGCTCACAGTTCGCCGTATTCTATTCATCCTGGAGGTACGAAGATGTACAAGGATCTTCGTCAGAATTTCTGGTGGCATGGGATGAAGAGAAGTGTGGCACGGAGCATTGCCAAGTGTCTTGTATGTCAGCAAGTGAAGGCTAAACATCGTCGCACTGCTGGACTACTACAACCTCTGTCGATTCCAGAGTGGAAGTGGCAGCACATCACGATGGACTTCGTGACTGCTTACCTCGGAGCACCAGGCAGAACGACGCGATTTGGGTCATCGTTGATCGATTGACCAAGTCTGTGCACTTTATACATTTCCGAGTTGGACAATCCACGGAGATATTAGCAAGGAAGTATATGGAGGTAATGACCTAACTCATGCCTTTATAATTTCCTCCTAGTACTAGTCCTGATGCGAATTATGTCGTGTAGGAGATCGTGCGCTTGCATGGAGTCCCTGTGAGCATTGTATCAGACCGGGATACGAGATTCACATCTCAATTCTGGAAGGGTCTGCAGACCAATCTGGGTACCAGTCTGAAATTCAGTACTACGTATCACCCACAGACGGACGGCCAGTCGGAGCACACTATTCAGATCTTGGAGGATTTATTGACAGCCTGCATGTTAGATCTCAAGGGTTCGTGGGAGGATCATCTACACATGGTGGAGTTCTCCTACAACAACAGCTATCAGGCGAGCATTGTCATGGCGCTATTTGCTGCTCTCTACGGGAGGAAATGTCGATCGCCACTGAGTTGGGATGACATCGGTGATAGAGAGCTCTTGGGGCCAGAGATGATAGTGAAATTAGTTGATGTCGTGCGAGATATCAGGGACAAGCTTCGGATTGCCCAGGACCGTAATAAGCATTGGGCAGATGCTAAACGGCGTCCTTTAGAGTTTCAGCCGGGAGATCATGTGTTCCTAAAGATCTCTCTGAATCGAGGAGTGATTCGATTTGGAAAGAGAGGCAAGCTTTGTCCGAGATATATTGGACCTTTCGATGTGCTAGAGCGAGTTGGAGAAGTAGCATATCGCTTAGCTTTACTGCCATCCTTAGAGGGAGTTCATGACGTCTTCCATGTATCCCAGCTACGTCGTTATATCAACGACCCTTCTCATGATGTGGACTACTCTGAGATTACGGTTCGACCGGATCTGACATATGAATAACAACCAGTGGGGATCCTAGATCGACGTCAGAAAGTCTTCAGGAATAGGACTGTTGATCTAGTCAGAGTGATGTGGCGTCGCGATTCGCCAGGAGAATCTACCTGGGAGCGGGAATATGAGATACGAGAGCGTTATCCATATTTGTTTCCTGCTCCTTAGTTGATAAGAATTCTGAGGACGGAATTTTTCTTAAGGTGGGTAGGATGTAACGGCCGGTATCTGCTAGACGTATCATTGTGTGTGTGGTTGTATTTTCGTTTTGACCATCCGGATGTTTTCGTACGCGAGTTCTATGTTTCTGCGTCAACGCGAGCGCGTATCCGTTTTTCGTTCACCGCATCATCATAAATTGACTATCAATTTTTAAATAATTACCTTAACCTAGTTATCTCACTAATTACAAAAATTTCTAATCACTTTTAACTTTGCTAATTATCTTATTTATTTTAATAATTACATTTTACTTAATTGCCTTAATTAAAAGTTAATTACCAATTAACTTTTTTACTATTGGCTGAAAATCCCCTAATTATTTACCCCTAATTAAATTGCTAATTAAAATCTAATCTACCAGGTAGAATCCCACCGATTGTTTAGGTGAGATCCAACCAACACTTCAATCCCCTTCCCCCACTGCTAGCTTCCTGATCGCCCCAAAATGCAACCCAAGAGCACAACCTAGTATGGCGCAAATGCACGGAGATAAATCCCCGGCAACGGCGCCAAAAACTTGATCGGCCCCGGATACACACCCGGAGAACGATTGTAGTTTTACCGCAAGCGCACGGTGTAGTGGCGAGCGGGTATCGAACACGAGGAGGTGGTGTTGGCTCCAATCTATCCTAGGTTGGTTTGACTACGATGGTTTTATTGGTGGAGATGGTTATGGTATAATGTAATGGCAATGGTGATGGATGTCGGTGTCGGAGATAGAGAAATCGGTCAAATATCAATTCAAATACAATACACTAAAAGTGTCTAGGGCTAGGGAATCCCCACTACGGACCGTCATTCGTCATTGTGAATAGTGAATCTCAATATTATTAGACTTGCGTTGAGGTGAACTAGTCGTAACTGAATAGAGAACCAAGCTCACGCTCTCGCGCTATTGCCGGTCTATAGCGAACCTAGGATATGGCCCAATCTCTTGCAAACCCTAGCCTAAGCCGCTAGCATTAGGATCGACATCATTGTCCAATCGCTTCTCGAGCCCACTCTCGTGCAAACTCGAGTCACGATCTAGGTTGTGATAGTTCGTATTCGTCCAATCTCTTGCAAACGAATATTGGTATAGATTTACAATTAAAAATCCTAGCTTTGGTCCAATCTCTTGCAAACCAAATCTAGGGAAATCCAATTGTAAATCTAAATCGAATATCTAGGCCTTCCCATCGATTAGAATCCAATCTCTTGCAAATCCCAAATCGATGAAAATCCCTAGCTATCCGTAGTAAATCAATCACAACCTAACCTCCTAGCAATTCTGGTAATTTAGAAATTCATTCATCACAAATATGAAATTAGATCCATAGGGTTCATCCCCAAACCCTAAAACAACAAATCTACTCTAGCATAGCAATAAGCATATGAGAATCAATAAAAATCATTGCTTGCATACAAAAGATAGAAAAACAAAGATTCAAATAAAAAAGAACAAAATACTTAGCTTGATGAAGATCTTCAATCCAAATACAAGCTTTTAGATCCAAGAGAGGGCCTAGGGCATGGCCTAATCTCTAAAATAATCACTAAGAAAACATCTTGGGAACTAAGAAAACATAATGGGGATCTCTCTCAATGACGGCTACAAACCCTCTTAAATAGCCCCCAAAAAACCCTAGCAAAACTGCCTAAAAAGCCCCTGAAATTCGGGCCCAAAAATGAATCTGCGCGTGCCCAGAAATCTGCGCCAGTTATGACTCGGCCGAGTGGAAATCTCACTCGGTCGAGTGGAAATCTCACTCGGTCGAGTGGACAGCTCACTCGGTCGAGTGGAAATCTCACTCGGTCGAGTGAGCTTTCCTGCAGAAACTCCAAAAAATAGCACTCTGTCAAAACTGTCAAAAACTGTCAAAAACTAATCACTCGGCCGAGTGGAAATGATACTCGGCCGAGTGACACTGACATGCAAATTCCAGCACTGCAGCATCGACTTGCAGAAATTCCCCGGATTTCATCCGACCTCCGATTTGTGCGTTCTTGGTGGCGTTGGAATCGTCATGAAGTCTACATCCATAAAAAATATGAGAAAAATAATTTACCCACTGAAATGATAGCAGATTTCAAAAGAGTTGGAGGATGTCTGAAAATCTGGGCGCTTCGTGTCCTCGGCATCACTCGGCCGAGTGGCAAATGTCACTCGGCCGAGGGGCTTTTGGAACTCGGCCGAGTCGGAGCTCGTAGTCAACTGACGGATTACAGAGAGTTGGACATTTTGGCTCGCCGTCGTCTGGGTGCCACTCGGGCGGACGGAGTCTCCGAACTCGGCCGAGTGGGCGTGCGATGCTCGGCCGAGTGCACGCTGATACATCTCTGTTGCGTGTCCGATCTGGCCGGCCGAGCGGGGTCTCAATGCTCGGCCGAGTGACTCCTTCACTCGGCCGAGTGGCATGCTGAAAATGCCCAATCTCCATCTTTTCGCTTCCTCGTCGCTCCTACGACGTTCTTTCTTCTTCCACTCGTCTTCCATTGCAGAATAACCCTCAAAAGAGCCATGGTTGACACTTCGGAGTGGGTGCAAATCCTTTAAGCTCATTTTTGCTCCCGATCGCTCCATATTTCCTGAAATCTGAGAAAAACAAGAAATAGTGAAAAGTAACGCAATATCGTCGAATAATCGTGAAAAGCGTGATATGGGTGATCGAAATGGCATGCAAATATGCAGAAAAAAGGTGTAAAATATGGACCGATCACTTCCTTCCATCAAGGCTCCCCAACTCCATTGTTTTAACAGCAACGACAAGGCAAAACCCATCGTCTTCCTCTTCCTCTTCTCCTGGCAAACCAACCAGCAAACGTTTCCTCTTCCCCTGCAAAATCCATCAAACCCAATCCCAATACCCATTTCCAGAATCAACAAGAAATCAAACAACCCTCAAGCAAACCTATTTCAGATTCATCATCTTCCCAAACAAATTTCTCAGAGCCAAATCAAAATCAGCCACAGAATTTCCCATACTTTCCTTCCAAAAATCATTTTTCAAACAACAATCAAAACTGAAATTGAAGAGGATGAAAAATCAAAATCAAATCAACCCCAAACTGAAATCTAGAGAGGAGAATCTGAAATCTAGCTTAGATCTTTACAAATCAATTTCAGAATTCTTACAAATCAAGCACTAACCAAACTCCATCTCTTCTTCTTCATTCGTTCTCCCTTTTCCCTTGGCCGACCTCCTCCCTCACCACCCTCAGCCTCAGCCGCCACCAGCCAGGAGCCCGCGCCGCCGTCGCTGTGAGGAGCGACCGCCGGCCTGTAGCCGCCGACGCCCATAGAAGCCGCCTGCAGCCGTCGGAGCCCTGCCGTGTCCGCCCAGAAAACGCCGGAGCCTCCTCCTTCTTCCCCCGTCGCGCGTAGGTGAGGCTCCTTCCATCGTTGCGTGAGCTCTTTTTGCTTCAAGCAAGAGAAAACAAAAAGAAAGAAAGAAAGAAAGGCAGAACGCAAAGAGAGAAAGACAGAGAGCTGAGATAGAGAGGGTAAATGGGTTTTATTATTGTGTAAGAAGGGTTTTTACTTGTGATAGTAGGTATACCCCCCTTTAATGAAATGTTAACATGCTAATAACCCATTCAAATTAACTTGATACCCTTGTAATTAGATTAGTAGAGTTAATTAACATTAACTAGTGTTGTTTTTAAATGTTAATCTGCTCGTATTATTTTAATCCAGCATGTTAGTAATTTTTAGGTTGATTAAACTAGTACAAAATAAGGCGTGCCATGTTAGTATGACCGTATGCTACGTTACACTGGCCGGAGAACCAGATAAATTAACCGAACCCACTTTAGAGATTAATTTAATAATGCGTTTGTCTCATGAAATATCTAATTCAGTGATTTGTTTAACTAAAACAGAGAACTGTTATCACCGAACGAAGTACCCGTCAAGACAAACCCAACGGCACCAAAATCATCGAAACAGGCAAGTATGCATTTATAGTGAATTTGTGAAGGTAAATGCTCTTTTAGCTTCTTGTATGAAAAACTTACATAACTCAAAACCTGCACGTGAAATGACGCGTGAAATCACTTCCACGACATCCGTGGCTAAAAATGTGATCCAACGACATATAATTTGATTTATCTTATTTTAGAACATTAGCGAAGAAAATCAATTTTCATGTCGTATTCGTTAAATCCACATACTCAGTATTTTTGTTAAATTGTTGTAAATATTGCTCGACACTCTTGTAACCATGTAAATTGTTGCGTAAAGATAAATGGTCACATTATTTAATTGTTGCATGTCTTAAAATGACTAGCAAGAGAGCGACATCGTGAAATCGTGCGCCTCGAAGGCGAAATCGTGACTTTCGTGATGTCATGTGAGTTGACTAGGCTGGCTCGTGTTCCAGCACAAATCTTGGGGTGGGGTTAGGGTTGAGCGGCTACTAGGCGTATGACCGGGTACTCTCTTCAAGGGCACCACCTGTATGCGGTGGGTTATCGCCAATCACGGTAAGCCCCGTGAGAATAACGACCCACTCATCACGTCCTAAAGGCAATAACCCTATTATAGACGTGTGACACTAACATGGAACTTGCAAATTGAAATTGTTACCTCGGTGAAATTGATATGCTTTACTTTACTCGTGAGATTGTTTAGAACTGCATGATAGGATGTATTACTTTAAAATCAGCATGTTTAAACTTTTATTGTTATCTCGTTTAATTTATAATTGCCTATTAAAATTCAGTATAAATTCGTATATCTTGCCTTTGGTTTTAACATCTTCTTGTAGACCCTTGCTGACATACATTCATGTTTTTGGATGTATGTCAGATCCCGAGCATGAGTACCAGGAGGTTCCTTACGAGACACCTTACTTGGAGAGTCAGGAGTTCGCTGTAGACGCCGAGTCTCTCCCTGCTGAGGACTAGAGGACCTTTAACGTTGCTGCTTGCCTTATTTACTTTTCTTTGTGGTTGCGTGTACGTTATTATTGTTGTATTTCGGCCCAACTGAGGCTTGTTGTTTTATTTCGTGTACGGACGTTTATTTTCTGGATGTGGCTTGTAATGTATGAATAATTCTTGTTGTATAGAAAAGCGTGCGAAGGACCTGCCTTTGCGTTTTACCACAGACGCTTATTGAACCCGAGCTTCACCGCTCTGATTCAAGCGGACCCCAATAACGCTCTCGCTCCCGTCGAAGGGACCAAGTCCATCACCACCGAACGACCCTCGACCCTCGATCGTCAGCAGTAAGCCAAGGGGTCACCCTTGCCACTGAACGACTTTCGATCATCGTCGATCGTAAGTCGAAGGGACCACGTCCCTCGCAACCAACCGACCCTCGACCCTCGATCGATGTCGGTCGTAAGTCGAAGGGACAAAGTCCCTTGCCACTGAACGACCTTCAATCCTCGATCATCAGCCGTAAGCCAAGGGGTCACCCTTGCCATTGAACGAATCTCGATCGTTGGCGACCGTAAGTCGAAGGGACTGCATCCCTCACAACAGACCGACACTCAACCCTCAATCGACGTCGGCTGTAAGTCGAAGGGACTGAGTCCCTTGCCACCGAACGACCTTCGACCATCGATCGTCAGCCGTAAGCCAAGGGGTCACCCTTGCCACTGAACTACTCTCGATCGTCGTCGATTGTAAGCCGAAGGAACCGAGTCCCTCGCCACCAAACAACCATGTCGAGCAAATTCCTGTCAGATAGTGTCACAACACTCCAACGACCCAAGTCAACTAAACTTACGTCGTTGGAGGGGGGCCACTTACATGCGCATATAAACACTGACGAGGATTTCAAAAAAAAGAGGGAGAACACTGCAGAAAGAATAAAAATGCTAAAAATTCTTAATTCTTTTCCTATTGCAAAAATTCTTTGTACATGTGACTCGCCCGAAAACGGTCTTACAAAAGTGGTGATTCGTAGAAAATTAGGAAGATGAGGCATCGTCGGGTGTAAAAAGGTCCTTTATCGCTCTCGCCACCCTATCCATCTTCGAGGTGGTCCGAGCCTTGTAAGCATCAACCTCTTTCCCCTTCTCGAGAAGCTTGACCTGAAGGTCAGCAACCTCCTTCCTCGATGCCTTGAGCTCTGCACGGAGTTGAGATCGCTCTCTCCCCCACTGTGCTTCCGCCTGCTTCCTGGTGATCGACACGGAGGCGTAGCTGGATTTCGCCTCCGCGGCCACCCAATCCGACACGGCCTTGGTGGAAATAGTTGTTCCTAAGTCATCCTCCAGCTTCCTCACCTGAGCTCAGAGCTCGAAAGCTTGATGCTCGGCAGCCGCCAGCCGGCGTTGTCCCTCAATCATATCGAGGGCCCTGCGGCGCAGACAAGTGCCAAAAATGGTCACCTGCCGAGAACGACAATCAGCAAAAACAGAAATGTGAGCAAAAAAGGAAGGCACGATGGCAACGAACCTGAAGGCCACTGCGAACAAAGCAGTTGACCATCGTCTCGAGGTCGACCCCCTGTAGAAAGTTAAAATCCCTCGGCTCAGTGATGTTCTCCGCCAGACGAGCCACCGTCCCGAAGTCCAGGAGAGCCGACTCGTCCTTCCCCATGACCCCAGTAACGCTCTCGCTCCCGTCGAAGGGACCAAGTCCATCACCACCGAACGACCCTCGACCCTCGATCGTCAGCAGCAAGCCAAGGGGTCACCCTTGCCACTGAACGACTTTCGATCGTCGTCGATCGTAAGTCGAAGGGACCACGTCCATCGCAACCAACCGACCCTCGACCCTCGACCCTCGATCGATGTCGGTCGTAAGTCGAAGGGACAAAGTCCCTCGCCACTGAACGACCTTCAATCCTCGATCATCAGCCGTAAGCCAAGGGGTCACCCTTGCCATTGAACGAATCTCGATCGTTGGCGGCCGTAAGTCGAAGGGACTGCATCCCTCACAACAGACCGACACTCAACCCTCAATCGACGTCGGTTGTAAGTCGAAGGGACTGAGTCCCTTGCCACCGAACGACCTTCGACCCTCGATCGTCAGCCGTAAGCCAAGGGGTCACCCTTGCCACTGAACTACTCTCGATCGTCGTCGATTGTAAGCCGAAGGAACCGAGTCCCTCGCCACCAAACAACCATGTCGAGCAAATTCCTGTCAGATAGTGTCACAACACTCCAACGACCCAAGTCAACTAAACTTACGTCGTTGGAGGGGGGCCACTTACATGCGCATATAAACACTGACGAGGATTTCAAAAAAAAAGAGGGAGAACACTGCAGAAAGAATAAAAATGCTAAAAATTCTTAATTCTTTTCCTATTGCAAAAATTCTTTATACATGTGACTCGCCCGAAAACGGTCTTACAAAAGTAGTGATTCGTAGAAAATTAGGAAGACGAGGCATCGTCGGGTGTAAAAAGGTCCTTTATCGCTCTTGCCACCCTATCCATCTTCGAGGTGGTCCGAGCCTTGTAAGCATCAACCTCTTTCCCCTTCTCGAGAAGCTTGACCTGAAGATCAGCAACTTCCTTCCTCGATGCCTTGAGCTCTGCACGGAGTTGAGATCGCTCTCTCCCCCACTGCGCTTCCGCCTGCTTCCTGGTGATCGACACGGAGGCGTAGCTGGATTTCACCTCCGCGGCCACCCAATCCGACACGGCCTTGGTGGAAATAGTTGTCCCTAAGTCATCCTCCAGCTTCCTCACCTGAGCTCGGAGCTCGAAAGCCTGGTGCTCGGCAGCCGCCAGCCGGCGCTGTCCCTCAATCATATCGAGGGCCCTGCGGCGCAGGCAAGTGCCAAAAATGGTCACCTGCCGAGAACGACAATCAGCAAAAACAGAAATGTGAGCAAAAAAGGAAGGCACGATGGCAACGAACTTGAAGGCCACTGCGAACAAAGCAGTTGACCATCGTCTCGAGGTCGACCCCCTGTAGAAAGTCAAAATCCCTCGGCTCAGTGATGTTCTCCGCCAGACGAGCCACCGTCCCGAAGTCCAGGAGAGCCGACTCGTCCTTCCCTATGACAAATGAGGGCCGGTATGGCTCCCCCTGGGCCTGCACAGGGTGGCCAGCCGAAATGCGGTTCAACAGCAGAAGATGGTCGAACTCTGGGGAGATGGGGCCGACGAGAGAGACTGGAGGGACAATGTTCTCATAGGGCCACCTGTCAAGAGGGGAGATGGGGTCAAATCAGCCTCTCCGAGTGTCGCGCCTCATTAAATGAAAGTACTCATTATTCGGCCTCGATCAGCAATATCTCTGAAGAACGAGTGATGGGTGCCATTGTTAGTGCATGGATACGAACTCGATTGGGTATCCGCATACCCGACCCGTTTCTTCTCCGTGACCCATTACCCCCACACTCTAAGCGGGCTACGACTGAGTCGGGCAAACGGGTCAGACGATCGTTGGACTGGCTCCGACCTTCAAGGAAGAGTTAATGGGGCCTAATAAGTGGGCAGCGGTTTGCTCGAATCCCGGAGAGGATCGTGCCCTAATCAATAAGGTGCGGTTAGGCCTCATCAAGGAAGAGCTGCCTATAAATAGGTCGACGGACAAAGGTAAAGGGGTTTCATCTTCAAGGTACGAGTGTTAATACGTAGAACTCTATCTTCTTGCTTCTCCATTATAATATTCTATACTTCTCATTTAATCATGCAAGCCCTTTAAAATAGGGAACAACTAAAATTGAGAGGCATGCACGCACAAACTAAATTAGTTGATTAGTGGCATGTGGAGATGGTAGTCTTTGCAATTGAGAGCATTGAAAAGAGTTGCCAAAAGGGTATGCGCAATTTTTGCGCTAGCATTCCGGAGTGAATAGATCGATGGAGAATAGGAGCCTTTGGTTAGCCAGCGGATAATGGCCAATTTGGCGACGTCCTTTGCATGGAAGGTCTCGATGGCGTTCAAAGCGCATGTGCCGATAGAGAAGACGAGGAATTTGTTATGGTCAAGTGCAATGACAGATTGGCAAGTGGGCCGGCGCCTCCGGCTGGATCACCTGTGTATGAGGAGGTTCATTGCGGCTAGTGTCCACAAGGATATGAAAACATGGCAACCGGAGGTCATAACAGGAAATTTCGTCCGGAAATATCACAGTGACAGAGGAATTACTGATACAAATTGTTCATGATTTAATGTGTTCCAATAATAATAATACATGTTAAAAAAAAGTGTCGAATGAATAAACCAATACATGTTAAAAAAACTGTTCATAAGATGAATTACGTATGCAAATTGTTCATGATTTAAAGTGTTCAAATAATAATACAAGTTAAAAAAACCAGTTGAAATTATATCGAGAAGATTATACAAACCCCTTGGAGTCGAATCCATGGTTGAGAAAGGAAGAGCCGGGAGGTATACCGGCGCCGGAGAAGTCCCGATGCAGACGTCGGAGAGGGAGAGGCGAGGGTTCAACCAGACTTCACCTTCGTTGGCCTAAAATCACCAAAATCAAAAGCCAAGAAAAATAATGTCGATGCATGCGGTTAATACTGCCATATTCTGGCTAGAACCGAACCACAAATGTGACTGGCTGCATCTTTTTGATGTCGAAACTTGAAAGTAGGGATGATGACATTTGTTAGGGGTTGATTCAGCTTTGTTTCTGTCTCCAAGCACTTCGCTCGGCTTCGCCCGCAGGAATTAGCGGCCCTTTTTTGAGCATATTGTACCAGTTTCGGAGCTGGACAACACACATCCGCTTTCGTTACATGCACTCACCCTTGGTTAAACGACTAAAACCCCAAATGCGTTTGTCCCACATCGGCTGCGTTTGAGACTGAGAAGGGGTCGGTTGGTATAAAATGGGGTGGTGGGCGTACTTGGATCCATACTTACCTGGACGGGGTCCTTGGGTGATCAAGCAGGCTCATGCCTAGCTCAGTGGGCCTCATTGCACTTTGAGGCTGCGCTGGGCTACCATCTCCCCAAGTGGGAGAGTGGACGTCATAATTTGTTGCTGAGGGGGTACGCGCTTGCGCGGCCCCCGCCAATTTCAATTTCTTCAAACTTTCTTCTCCCGCCAATTGTTTGTTTACAATTACCTTTAATATTTTGACAAGCCTTCGTTGCATTGGATCCGTAGAGGATATTGTACTGGACGCATGTCGATGTCAAATCAAGCATTATATCCACCGCCCTTTTGCCGAAATCACGCGCATCTTCACTCCTTTTGCAATAACAACTTGCCCCTTCTAATGTCTTGTCCGATAATATAATACGATCTACGTACTGCGCAACTAAACTACAAACAATCAGATCCCTCCGTGATGCACCCTATTTCCATCCGGTTCAGTGGGATATCAACTAGCATACTTCATTTGTACGATGATCTCGCACGATGCAAGATGGTGGTTTGCTATGCCTAGTGCGTCGCATCCTTATAACTGATTTATAGTATCGTATGCCAACTAATTATAGCGTCTGCATCGTCCCTTATCTAACCGAACAATAGACAAATGCATGGTTAAGTACGTTCGGATTCATTAGTCATTTTTCCTTCACAAGTGCATCCATTCACCATTGCATGTGCACACCGATTTGCTTCCGCGCGCGCACGGGCGCGCACACTCTAGTAAACTAGGTACGTCTTTTGCTGACACCACAAAAAAATTCATGTTTCCATTGTTTTTTTTAAATTATTTTTTCGATCTGTACATATTCTAAAACCTCGAAATCCCAAACATGGGTAAACCCTAGGTCTATTCGACCCTCTCTATTCACTCGTTACAAAATGTCCTATCTTTCAGAAACCACTGATTTTATAACAATCGGATCGAGGGTCCCAATATCGTTGGACTTCTCTTGATTTATGGTATTTTGATCATCCATGATGTGCAGAACATGAATATCATTCATCTAACCATTATATAACTACCAATTTTCAAGTGACACCTCGGAGTTTTAATCGTTCATCTAATCATTGTAAAAAGTTTTGTTACATCGAAACCGTTAACTTTTACGGCCGTTAAATGAACATGCAAAACCCTTTGGATTCAGATGAAAATTTAGGGTTAGGAGTTCTAAAACATGAGATCACAATCAGTTGTTCGGAGCGAAGAAAATAATTTCGGGATGGGGTGGAAGTTTGATGCTACATGTTTACGGGTGTTTTCTCACCACTGAATCGTTGACCGACGACTGTACGGTCAACGTGGTCAAGGGGTCGGTTGAGATCCCTTGGGCACGCCAAGCTCTCGTGCGCTCGGCGTGGGTCGGAGATGGAATCGAGGTTGAGCGTCGGTCCTTGGCTGAAGCGGAGCTGAGGGGAGGCTTCGGCTCTGTTCGATGGGCTCGGAATCGGTTGGACGCGCGTCGAGGGGCAGCCTCGACGCTCCGCTCGGAGCTCGGTCTTCGGTCGGTTGCCATACCCGCTAACAGCGAGGGTGGTCGTCGGGCGCTAAGGGGTAGCCTCGACGCCTCAGTCAGCTTCTTCCTGAATGGACGAGAAACTCGTCAGGGTGGCCGGATCTTGATTCCGGCTGAATCCCCTCCGATGCCTAAGTCAGATCAAGGTCTGAGGAGTACTTGGCGGGGTAGGTATGACTCGAGAGGAGATCGATACGCTAACCCTCGGCGCGAGCAGGAGGAGGAAGAGAAATGGCGGAAAACCAAAGTCGTTGATGGAATACATCAGATTTGGGTACATGTGATTCGATCCCTTTCTTCATGTCCTTCCGGTCCTTTTATAGGGTCCCCGACACGATTGCCCCCGATCCAAGTTCCCCATCCGCCTCCTATCATGCCCCCGCGATCTGCCTCCCTCTCTGTCCTGACATGCATTGTGGGGAGGCATTTACACGGGCCTCTTAATGGACATTAAGGGGCTGCGGGTTCAAGGGAACAGCTATTTCCAAGGAGCACGAGCTGATTGTGGAACCTCGGGGGCAGACTGGTCGGTCTTCAAGTTTTATTCGTGGGCCTCGTCAGGCGGGCCCAATCTTGTTCGTGGGCTTCCTATTCATGGCCGGGCCTCGTGTCTCTGCTTCTTGGGCTTCTCCAAAACAGTCGTATTAATGCCCCCATTGTCCGGGCCGTTCGGTCTCAGCCGGTTCGGTTCGGGCGATGTGACTGTTGAGGGTTTTGACAGGCACGTCAGTCGAGGTGTGCTCATTAAATGGGGGTCATCATGACATGGCCCGTTTGATCTCCTCCCGGTGTGGGTTTCGAAACGCCGCCGTTTCTCTGTTGCTGCCACGTGTTCCTCTCCGGGCGTTTTGAATTCCTTGATCGCCTTGCATATAAAAACGCAGGCTTCCCAAGCTTTGATCCTTTCGCGCTCTTCTGATCTTGGTTTTGCAAGCTCCTTTTTTCCTTCGTCTTTCTCTCTTCAGCTCCTTCTCAAGGTAACCTCCTCTTCTTCACTTGCCCCATGGCTACGTTTAGAATAGGCAATTCGACGTCGGGATCTAGGGACCCCCCGCGCCCGAGTCAGATAATGTCCGACCTTTGGGACTTGGGGCCCCATCGGGGTTTCGTCCTGTTCAGGACAAGGGGAAAAGGAAGCTTTTCACGGACCCCATTGGTGATGACGTGGTCCAGGCCGTCGAGAGGTTTGATGTTCCCCCGGCGGTCCTCGGGTCGCCGTCCAAGGCTCCTTTCCTGACGGCTGCGGAGATCCGGGAGAAGTATTTATATCATCTGTATGACGTTCGGATTCCTTTCAATGATGAGCGGATCTGCTTCCCGCGGAGTAACGAGGCCGGCGTTTATGTCGAGATGTTTTGCTTGGGCATCCGTGTCCCCCTTCACCCCTTCATCATCCAGGTTATGGAATTGCTGATGGTGTCCCTGTGCCAGTTGACCCCGTACTCCGTCGCGGTGCTGACCAGGTTCATCATGCTCTGCCGTATCCATGGTTTAGAGCCGTCCCTCCCCCTTCTCTTTCATTACTATCAGGTTCAGACGGTCGGCCAAGGGTCGTGGCAGCATCTCCGGCCCGCGCGGGGAGGGAGTGTTTGCTCGGTCTACCCCGCTGGGTGGGGGACCGGAGCTCGAGCTATGTCTTTGTCGTCTTTCCTGAGGACGCCGAGATCTTGACAGGTAGGGGAGGGCTATGTCAATACGACTTGACGTTGACCCTCTCTGAGGCTGACCAAGCAGCTGTTCGGCTGTTGTCGTCTCTTCCCATGGAGGAGAGATCGATCTGGCCTCGGCTAGACGACCTGCTTCTCAAGACCGTTCTGTGGTCTCCCGGTAGGCTATTCCTTTCTTTCTTTTTTTCTCTCTAGCTTACCCTGATCTTCCTTCCTTCTGCAGAGATGGCCGGACGCGAATTTACTCGAAACGTCAACAAACTCATCCGAAGGGGTTCCAGCCGAAGCCGATGGAACCCATCGGGACAGGTGCCTCGTCATACCGTCGACGAAGAGGTGCGGCAGGCCGAGCCTGCCGTGGGGAGAGTGGAGCCCACGGGTGTGATGACGCCTCCCCCCTTGGCCGCGGAGAACCTCCCTGAAGGTGAGGCCCCGGGGGCCGAACTCCCTCGGCCTGCCCAAGCTGAGGGGGGCGAGGGAGTCGAGCCGAATCCTCGTGCGCCAGTGGGCGGTCGAGGCGCGAGACGTAAGCGTTCTCGCCCGACCTCCGCTGGCCCCAGCGAGAGGAAATGCATGAAGGAGGGTGGGGAGACCCGCACTCCGGTGGCCTCTGAGGTGTCGACGGCCTCCGGCGATACTCTCTCGCTGACCCTGGTGGTCACTCCCACCGTCTCGGTCGAGCCTTCCCTGGTGGGGGCCGGCGGTGTGTTGGCGAATGTCTTGGCGGGCCCCGAGGTTACCCCCGGTGACTCGGTATTCATCGGTCGGACCGTGGCCAACCAGTTGGCACACGGCTCCATCCTCCCGAGGGACCGATCCCTCCTGGAGAGGGCTCCCACCGACACACTGTCGGACTCCCTGGTCTGGCAGCTTCAGCAGGTTCGGTCGCTTCGCTATTCCCAGAATTGTATCCTGACCTTTCTCTATATAACCCCTTCCTTTGTGCAGGCCATCACGATGGCGTCGAGGCACAGCGTCGGGCGGCCCGGGCGAGGGAGCTGGAGGAGTCCGCTGCCCGGGAGTGCACAAGGGCCGGGGCGGTCGAGGTGGCCATCCAAGAGGCACGCATGGAAGCTCGGCATCTCCAACGCCGGGTAGATGAGCTTGAGGCTCAAGTGAGGAACCTCCGGGGGAGCTAGACGACGCTCAGAGGTCGGCCCGAGAGGCGGAAGAGGCGTTCCGTCAAGAGAGGAGCGATCTCCAAAGTGAGCTGGCGGACTTGCATCAGATGACCCGGTTCGTCGACGAGGTGGAGAGGGGCGTCGGCGGGATCCTGGGGGAAAGGATCACGGGGGGTCCTTAGGGAGGCCTTCAGCTCTTATGAGGACCTTCTTGCCCCCCGGATTATTGGCGTTGTCCGGGACTCCTTCCGGCGATTTGCGGAGCGTGCCCGGCAGCCCCTCATGCCAGCCGATCCCCCACGCTCCGAGTAGGGCGAGGTGCCTGAGGATGCTTCCTCCTGTGCCCCGGGGCCTTAGGCCTTTGTATCTGGTTCCCCCCCTGTTCTTTTGGCTTGTAATTTTGAACAATTTTATTTATATAGCCTCTTTGTCGCTGAGTGTTTTCCGCCCTGCGAGGACCCTCAACCTTTTTGGTCCTTTATGCTGCTTTGAACTGGTCGCGAGCTCCACATTCCGTCGGCACTCCTTTATTGCTCGCGGTGAGGGCGAAGGGTTTTTAGGGTACCGATCCCGTTGGCATCTGGGATTGGGACCTTGTTGGCACCCTCGTCTGTCTCGCCATAGTTTTTTCTCCATTCGCGATATCTGGTTTTGCTTAGATAGTCGCCTTGCATGCGGCCTAGGTTGCCCCCAGTCTCGCTGTCAGTCGGATTGGCTGGTACACTAATATTCTGTACTTCTCATTTAATCATGCAAGCCCTTTAAAATAGGGAACAACTGAAATTATCATTCATTCATTCTTTAGTTTTCTCTTCTACTCATCTTCAATTAGAACTTTATCATTTCATTTCAGTCTCCAATAGCTAAATTTTTGAACGAAAATTTCTCAAAAATGATAAGGTACAAAATACATTGTATCTATTTCCCCCAAAACACAATTTTTTTTCTCAATCCTAACATTTTGTAGTGCAAATAACAGTAAAAATTAAATTTTAAAGTGTTACCAATTAGAGGAGGATGGCCCGAGCAAGAGGGACTGAATGGACAAGGAGCCGAGATCTTTTTTCGGTGGTGGGATAGAGCGAGGGGGCGATGCTGAGTGGAAATGCGTTCTTGAAGAAGGAGAGCGGTTGGGGTCTTGGGAGCTATCCATTTCACCCGAAAAACACATTTTTTCCCTCAAATCTAACATTTTGCCGTGCATTAAAATTAAAGTTTTAAAATGTTACCAATTAGAGGAGGAAAAACTTCAAACTTTAAACCTTTAGTTCAAAATCCCAAAAAGCGGCAGTTACTGACCTGACCTTACTGATAAATTCAGAGCAACCTGTTTATGAATTTGCCAATGAAAAGCTAGTTTTATACTGAAATCCACCAATCCTTATCCAAACAATCTACAATTTAAACTAAGAACATCGACTAAAACAAAGAAAATGATAAAAAAGAAATATTTTTTCCATCATCCGAATAAAACGCCAAAACTAACATCTAGATTATTTTAATGCCATTTCAAATTTTCACCGACATGGCACCTCGCAAACCTAAGCTCAGATCCAAAAAATAGAGAATGATGATCGAACACTGCTAGTGATCTTTCTGACTTGTCTCAAAAGATGTGAGCGCTTCTAGCAAGTATATGAGATCGAACAAGTAATAAACCTGGTGAGACCAGGATCGTATCCACTGGACAACTGACCTACAAAACTACAATATCAATTTATCACGAGTACTAATCCAACAAAAAGTTACTACCTTTTGAAGATGAAATAATGGTGTCAAAAGTTTTAAGTTCTAAAAAAGTGATCCTAAAATAACTACGGAGAAGTCGATGATAGGGTATTAATATGAAGAGTATGTGTCGATTATGATTTCGTTAGGGTATTTGCAATCAATGAATATTAACGTATTTTCTATAACTCAACATTTCATTCGGCAAGGGCATGAAAACATCGGAAACATAACGATTAAGATCATAAGATAATGCCATATGTAATCAAGTAAATCATCAATTTCATGAAGAAGTTACGCTTGGGTGACCACAAGGGTCATGATATGTCCGCAAAGATCATATCACAAATAACCCCGCAAAGATCATATTTGATTTAAGCATGTCAACAACGATCATAATCAAACAATATATTTTGAAACCGATAAAACACTTGATATGACATGAAAGTAGGGCGAAAAGACATTAATAACAACGATTACATAATCCTAACTGCATCACAACCAACACATAGCCAAGTATTGAGAGAAAAGATTCAATCTTCATTAATAAAAACATCATCTTTAATATTTAATACAAGAATTTAACCCAATACAATAAGAAAGTTGAGATTTTTATCACTAAAGCCTTCAATTGAACCCTAAAATCCAGTTCAAGGGTTACTATCGATTTTTCCTGTCACTACAGCCTCCTCCCTGATCTTCGAGTTGAAGAGGATGTCACATCTGAGGCTGGCTCGCCAGAGATCACATCAATGCCACTGGTTACTGGTCGGGCAGTAGTTGATTTTCCTCTAAAGGCATCGCCTGTGTATGAGGAGGTTCATTGCGGCTAGTGTCCACAAGGATATGAAAACATGGCAACCGGAGGTCATAACAGGAAATTTCGTCCGGAAATATCACAGTGACAGAGGAATTACTGATACAAATTGTTCATGATTTAATGTGTTCCAATAATAATAATACATGTTAAAAAAAAGTGTCGAATGAATAAACCAATACATGTTAAAAAAACTGTTCATAAGATGAATTACGTATGCAAATTGTTCATGATTTAAAGTGTTCAAATAATAATACAAGTTAAAAAAACCAGTTGAAATTATATCGAGAAGATTATACAAACCCCTTGGAGTCGAATCCATGGTTGAGAAAGGAAGAGCCGGGAGGTATACCGGCGCCGGAGAAGTCCCGATGCAGACGTCGGAGAGGGAGAGGCGAGGGTTCAACCAGACTTCACCTTCGTTGGCCTAAAATCACCAAAATCAAAAGCCAAGAAAAATAATGTCGATGCATGCGGTTAATACTGCCATATTCTGGCTAGAACCGAACCACAAATGTGACTGGCTGCATCTTTTTGATGTCGAAACTTGAAAGTAGGGATGATGACATTTGTTAGGGGTTGATTCAGCTTTGTTTCTGTCTCCAAGCACTTCGCTCGGCTTCGCCCGCAGGAATTAGCGGCCCTTTTTTGAGCATATTGTACCAGTTTCGGAGCTGGACAACACACATCCGCTTTCGTTACATGCACTCACCCTTGGTTAAACGACTAAAACCCCAAATGCGTTTGTCCCACATCGGCTGCGTTTGAGACTGAGAAGGGGTCGGTTGGTATAAAATGGGGTGGTGGGCGAACTTGGATCCATACTTACCTGGACGGGGTCCTTGGGTGATCAAGCAGGCTCATGCCTAGCTCAGTGGGCCTCATTGCACTTTGAGGCTGCGCTGGGCTACCATCTCCCCAAGTGGGAGAGTGGACGTCATAATTTGTTGCTGAGGGGGTACGCGCTTGCGCGGCCCCCGCCAATTTCAATTTCTTCAAACTTTCTTCTCCCGCCAATTGTTTGTTTACAATTACCTTTAATATTTTGACAAGCCTTCGTTGCATTGGATCCGTAGAGGATATTGTACTGGACGCATGTCGATGTCAAATCAAGCATTATATCCACCGCCCTTTTGCCGAAATCACGCGCATCTTCACTCCTTTTGCAATAACAACTTGCCCCTTCTAATGTCTTGTCCGATAATATAATACGATCTACGTACTGCGCAACTAAACTACAAACAATCAGATCCCTCCGTGATGCACCCTATTTCCATCCGGTTCAGTGGGATATCAACTAGCATACTTCATTTGTACGATGATCTCGCACGATGCAAGATGGTGGTTTGCTATGCCTAGTGCGTCGCATCCTTATAACTGACTTATAGTATCGTATGCCAACTAATTATAGCGTCTGCATCGTCCCTTATCTAACCGAACAATAGACAAATGCATGGTTAAGTACGTTCGGATTCATTAGTCATTTTTCCTTCACAAGTGCATCCATTCACCATTGCATGTGCACACCGATTTGCTTCCGCGCGCGCACGGGCGCGCACACTCTAGTAAACTAGGTACGTCTTTTGCTGACACCACAAAAAAATTCATGTTTCCATTGTTTTTTTTAAATTATTTTTTCGATCTGTACATATTCTAAAACCTCGAAATCCCAAACATGGGTAAACCCTAGGTCTATTCGACCCTCTCTATTCACTCGTTACAAAATGTCCTATCTTTCAGAAACCACTGATTTTATAACAATCGGATCGAGGGTCCCAATATCGTTGGACTTCTCTTGATTTATGGTATTTTGATCATCCATGATGTGCAGAACATGAATATCATTCATCTAACCATTATAATACTACCAATTTTCAAGTGACACCTCGGAGTTTTAATCGTTCATCTAATCATTGAAAAAAGTTTTGTTACATCGAAACCGTTAACTTTTACGGCCGTTAAATGAACAGGCAAAACCCTTTGGATTCAGATGAAAATTTAGGGTTAGGAGTTCTAAAACACGAGATCAAAATCAGTTGTTCGGAGCGAAGAAAAAAATTTCGGGATGGGGTGGAAGTTTGATGCTACATGATTACGGGTGTTTTCTCACCACTGAATCGTTGACCGACGACTGTACGGTCAATGTGGTCAAGGGGTCGGTTGAGATCCCTTGGGCACGCCAAGCTCTCGTGCGTTCGGTGTGGGTCGGAGATAGTATCGAGGTTGAGCGTCGGTCCTTGGCTGAAGCGGAGCTGAGGGGAGGCATCGGCTCTGTTCGATGGGCTCGGCATCAGTTGGGCCCAATCTTGTTCGTGGGCTTCCTGTTCATGGCCGGGCCTCGTGTCTCTGCTTCTTGGGCTTCTCCAAAACAGTCGTATCAATGCCCCCATCGTCCGGGCCGTTCGGTCTCAGCCGGTTCGGTTCGGGCGATGTGACTGTTGAGGGTTTTGACAGGCGCGTCAGTCGAGGTGTGCTCATTAAATAGGGGTCATCATGACATGGCCCGTTTGATCTCCTCCCGGTGTGGGTTTTGAAACACCGCCGTTTCTCTGTTGCTGCCACGTGTTCCTCTCCGGGCGTTTTGAATTCCTCGATCGCCTTGCATATAAAAACGCCGGCTTCCCAAGCTTTGATCCTTTCGCGCTCTTCTGATCTTGGTTTTGCAAGCTCCTTTTTTCCGTCGTCTTTCTCTCTTCAGCTTTGTTTCTGTCTCCAAGCACTTCGCTCGGCTTCGCCCGCAGGAATTAGCGGCCCTTTTTTGAGCATATTGTACCAGTTTCGGAGCTGGACAACACACATCCGCTTTCGTTACATGCACTCACCCTTGGTTAAACGACTAAAACCCCAAATGCGTTTGTCCCACATCGGCTGCGTTTGAGACTGAGAAGGGGTCGGTTGGTATAAAATGGGGTGGTGGGCGAACTTGGATCCATACTTACCTGGACGGGGTCCTTGGGTGAT
Organism: Scilla litardierei; assembly: GCA_030789695.1. Taxonomy (NCBI): domain Eukaryota; kingdom Viridiplantae; phylum Streptophyta; class Magnoliopsida; order Asparagales; family Asparagaceae; genus Scilla; species Scilla litardierei. The sequence continues at coordinate 116,294,416 of CM061140.1, forward strand.
CAAGCAGGCTCAGGCCTAGCTCAGTGGGCCTCATTGCACTTTGAGGCTGTGCTGGGCTACCATCTCCCCAAGTGGGAGAGTGGACGTCATAATTTGTTGCTGAGGGGGTACGCGCTCGCGCGGCCCCTACCAATTTCAATTTCTTCAAACTTTCTTCTCCTGCCAATTGTTTGTTTACAATTACCTTTAATATTTTGATAAGCCTACCTTTAATATTTTGATAAGCCTTCGTTGCATTGGATCCGTAGAGGATATTGTACTGGACGCATGTCGATGTCAAATCAAGCATTATATCCACCGCCCTTTTGCCGAAATCACGCGCATCTTCACGCGCATTGGTTTTTGACCAACACATGAGGCCCGCTTCTGGATCACGAGTCCAGAAGTATTGTTCACGATGCCGTAGGGGTGCACCAAACCGGACAAGAAAGTACAAGTACAAGTATGTAGCGTGTGCTACGAATGCAACATTCAATGCATGGATGACATGACATGGCAAGTAGTAAAGCGTACAGGTAAGGAAAGTAAACATGACAGTTTAGTATGCATGATCGACAGGTTAAAGAGTTGGATCTAGCTTCGTTGTCAAGCTAGATCAATTTAGGTGACGGATCTAGTTACGTTGTCAAACTAGATCAAATAGGCGTCTAGCCAGCTATCATTTCACTGACTAGTCTCTTTTACGCTAAAAATAGGGAAGTGGCCTAAAAACATGGCCCTACACAAGAGTTGGCAAGTTTCACTTGCCTGCAAGTACAACGTCTGAGCACACCGTCCAAGAGAGTCCAAGTCACAAATAACCTACGTGCACAAGTCCACCGGCCTAAAGTCCATATTATTAATCTTGATTAGTGAATTTAAAATATTTAAAACATTTTAAAACATCAATTTTAGTCTTAATTAACAGGCAGTAGGTTGGGGGTCCTAGGGGTGCAAAGCGTTACCTCAACACGACGCGAAAGCTACACTAGCGTCGGGTAGCGACGCCAGGGGTTGGAATAAAAGAACGCGCTCCAAGTCCTGTTTCCAATATAGATTCCTCGCGGGAAAGTTCAGAGCAGCAACCGGAGCGACGAATCCAGATTCCAAAGCTAGCACATGCGACGACGGGCTACGACGTGTCGCAACGTTGTACACGGCAAAGCGTCGGAGAGAAAGCACCTAGGTGGGGCCCACAGTAGTCCTAGGGACCAATGGGGGACCCACAATACCTCTGGAGAACTTGGGGGGCCCACGGTGGCAAGTGGTGCGACGGGTGCGGGGTTGCGACATTTGGCTCTCGGTCGGACACGCTTGGTGCGGGGAGATCCGTCGGTCGGGTACTAGGGGAGCGGGGTTGTAGCGCTTGGGGGTGTGCAGCGGTGCGGGGGTGTGCTTGGTGCGGGGCCGTGCTTCGGTCGGAGCGGGAGACAGCGCCGGTCGGGCGCTTGGCGGGTGCGTTGCAACGTTGCAACGTTGCAACGAAGCGGGGCTTCGGTCGGTGCGGGCGGGCGCTTCGGTCAGACACGGGGGAAAGCGGGGTGCGGAGCGGGCTTGCGAGCGGGTGCGTGGCGATGAGGATGAGCGGAGCGGGCGACCGGTCTGACAGAGAGCTTTTCTCGGTCGGGCACGGGGGATGCGGAGCGACGGCTGATGCGGTGCGGGCGGAGCGGATGAGCGGGGGAAGCTAGCGGTCAGTGCTGGGGGTTTGAGCCCGTTTCCTCGGTCGGACACGGGGGGCGGCTGTCGCAACGTTGCGACGATTCGTCGCAACGTCAAATTTGAGTTTTGGAAGCGGCTAGGGTTATTTTCTTGCGAAAATAGGTCTTCCTAAAGGTCGTTTATATAGTGTAGATGGGTTGACTAGGTCTAGGGCTAATCCTAATGGGATTAGGAGTTTAAAAATATTTAAAATTCAAATCTCACCATCTCCAACTCACCCAAGGCTAGGGTGCGGCCCAAATGAGCTGAAATTTGGCTCAAAAATTATTTAAAATGTTTTAAACTCAAATAAATTTTATTGGGCCGAAGTTAATTTAAAACGTAGCTTTTAAAAATATTTTAAACCTTGTTAAAAATATAAAAGTGGTCAAATAAACTCCAAAAAAATTTAAAATAAATATCGTGGTGATCGTGGCGACGAAAGAAAGCTAACTAAGAAGACGGATCTCAATTTTGACGTCGGACGACGAAGCTAAAAATAGAAACATCTCCTGTCGAAAGTGAAAATCGCCATGTCTCATCGAATAAGTTTAAATTGTGGGAAAACGACTCGAGGAATGTCGTTCCAAATTAGTGCCACTATTTAATACTCTCAGAGATGTTCACAACGGCATATCACACTAAAGTGTTCACAAACAAACAAAGTCTAAAATAAACACGTGCACAGTCAAAAGCACGTGCACGAACAACGTACAACGAAAAGTGGTCGTTACACCCTTGCTGACATACATTCATATTTTTGTATGTATGTCAGATCCCGAGCTTGAGTACCAGGAGGTTCTGTACGAGACACCTTACTTGGAGAGTCATGAGTTCGCTGTAGACGCCGAGTCTCTCCCTGCGGAGGACTAGAGGACCTTTACCGTTGCTGCTTGCCTTAGTTACTTTTCTTTGTGGTTGTGTGTACGTTATTATTGTTGTATTTCGGCCCAGCTGAGGCTTGTTGTTTTATTTCATGTACGGAAGTTTATTTTCTGGATGTGGCTTGTAATGTATGAATAATTCTTGTTGTTCTGAAAAGCGTGCGAAGGACCTGCCTTTGCATTTTACCACAGACGCTTATTGAACCCGAGCTTCACCGCTCCGATTCAAGCGGACCCCAGTAACGCTCTCGCTCCCGTCGTATTTTGGGGAGCGGGGCGTTACAGCTGCGAAGTGGGATGGGCCCTACACAGTGATCGACGCACTCGGTCCGGTCACCTATTGACTCGCTACTTTGGATGGTAGGGAACTCCCTCATCCTTGGAACGTGGAACATCTACGAAAGTATTATGAATGATTGTACTAAAGGGATAAATCGATCGGTCATTTCCCGTCCTATACATGTCTATGATAAATGCAAAGTAGATCATTCTTCGGCGTTAGTCGTAACGCTCTCGTCGGCCGTAAGACGAAGGGGCCTCACCCATCGCCACCGAATGACTTACGATCATTAGCCGTAAGCCAAGGGGTCACCCTTGCCACTGAACGATGCTCGATCGTCATAGGCCGTAAGTCGAAGGGACCAAGTCCCTCACCACCGAACGACCCTCGACCCTCGATCGTCAGCGGTAAGCCAAGGGGTCACCCTTGCCACTGAACGACTTTCGATCGTCGTCGGTCGTAAGTCGAAGGGACCGCGTCCCTTGCAACCAACCGACCCTCGACCCTTGATCGATGTCGGTCGTAAGTCGAAGGGACAGAGTCCCTCACCACCGAACGACCTTCAATCCTCGATCATCAGCCGTAAGCCAAGGGGTCACCCTTGCCATTGAACGAATCTCGATCGTTGGCCGCCGTAAGTCGAAGGGACGGCATCCCTCACAACAGACCGACCCTCGACCCTCAATCGACGTCGGTCGTAAGTCGAAGGGACCGAGTCCCTTGCCACCGAACGACCTTCGACCCTCGATCGTCAGCCCTAAGCCAAGGGGTCACCCTTTCCAGTGAACTACTCTCGATCGTCATCGATTGTAAGCCGAAGGGACCGAGTCCCTCGCCACTGAACAACCATGTCGAGCAAATTCCTGTTAGATAGTGTCACAACACTCCAACGACCCAAGTCAACTAAACTTACGTCGTTGGAGGGGGGCCACTTACATGCGCACATAAACACTGACGAGGATTTCAAAAAAAGAGGGAGAACACTGCAGAAAGAATAAAAATGCTAAAAATTCTTAATTCTTTTCCTATTGCAAAAATTCTTTGTACATGTGACTCGCCCGAAAACGGTCTTACAAAAGTGGTGATTTGTAGAAAATTAGGAAGACGAAGCATCGTCGGGTGTAAAAAGGTCCTTTATCGCTCTCGCCACACTATCCATCTTCGAGGTGGTCCGAGCCTTGTAAGCATCAACCTCTTTCCCCTTCTCGAGAAGCTTGACCTGAAGGTCAGCAACCTCCTTCCTCGATGCCTCGAGCTCTGCACGGAGTTAAGATCGCTCTCTCCCCCACTACGCTTCCGCCTGCTTCCTGGTGATCGACACGGAGGCGTAGCTGGATTTCGCCTCCGCGGCCGCCCAATCCGACACGGCCTTGGTGGAAATGGTTGTCCCTAAGTCTTCCTCCAGCTTCCTCACCTGAGCTCGGTGCTCGAAAGCTTGGTGCTCGGCAACCGCCAGCCGACGCTGTCCCTCAATCAGATCGAGGGCCCTGCGACGCAGGCATGCGCCAAAAATGGTCACTAGCAGAGAACTACAATCAGTAAAAACCAAAAGGGGAGCAAAAAAGGAAGGCACGATGGCAACGAACCTGAAGGCCACTGCGAACAAATCAGTTGGCCATCGTCCCGTGGTCGACCCCCTGCAGAAAGTCAAAATCCCTCGGCTCAGTGATGTTCTCCGCCAGACGAGCCACAGTCCCGAAGTCCAGGAGAGCCGACTCGTCCTTCCCCATGACGAACGAGGGCCGGTATGGCTCCCCTTGGGCCTGCATAGGGTGGCCAGCCGAAATGCGGTTCAACAGCAGAAGATGGTCGAACTCTGGGGAGATGTGGCCGACGAGAGAGACCGGAGGGACAATGTTCTCATAGGGCTGCCTGTCGAGAGGCGGGATGGCAGAGGGATCAGCCCCGCCGCGAGGACCAGAAGGAGCCGCCTTCAGAGCCCCAGCAGCCTGGCTCGAGGAGCATCCAGTCTCCCTCATGTCAGGAAGGAAGTGTTATGTTTCCTCCTCTTCCTCCTCAACCCTTTTCCTCTTCCGATCTTCCTCGTAGGCCTGCTCCCGCTCTGAGGTCAGGTCTCTGTATGCTCCGCCTGCCATCTCTGATTGCCGAAAGTAAGCGGAAGAAGAAGATTTCCTTTAGTTGCAAAGAGACAGGAGTGCAAAAGCCCCTGACTTCACAACTCCATTTTCTTAAACACGAAGGGACTTTGCCAGCTCAGTACCCAATGACTGACACGCGACGGACAACCGCCAAAAGCAACGGTTGAGATCATCTGAAGACGAGAGGTTTTGGCGGCACAAATCAAATCAGCCTCTCCGAGTGTCGCGCCTCATTAAATGAAAGTACTCATTATTCGGCCTCGATCAGCAATATCTCTCAAGAACGAGTGATGGGTGCCATTGTTAGTGCATGGATACGAACTCGATTGGGTATCCGCATACCCGACCCGTTCCTTCTCCGTGACCCATTACCCCCACACTCTAAGCGGGCTACGACTGAGTCGGGCAAACGGGTCAGACGATCGTTGGACTGGCTCCGACCTTCAAGGAAGAGTTAATGGGGCCTAATAAGTGGGCAGCGGTTTGCTCGAATCCCGGAGAGGATCGTGCCCTAATCAATAAGGTGCGGTTAGGCCTCATCAAGGAAGAGCTGCCTATAAATAGGTCGACGGACAAAGGTAAAGGGGTTTCATCTTCAAGGTACGAGTGTTAATACGTAGAACTCTATCTTCTTGCTTCTCCATTATAATATTCTATACTTCTCATTTAATCATGCAAGCCCTTTAAAATAGGGAACAACTAAAATTGAGAGGCATGCACGCACAAACTAAATTAGTTGATTAGGGGCATGTGGAGATGGTAGTCGTTGCAATTGAGAGCATTGAAAAGAGTTGCCAAAAGGGTATGCGCAATTTTTGCGCTAGCATTCCGGAGTGAATAGATCGATGGAGAATAGGAGCCTTTGGTTAGCCAGCGGATAATGGCACATTTGGCGACGTCCTTTGCATGGAAGGTCTCGATGGCGTTCAACACGCATGTGCCGATAGAGAAGACGAGGAATTTGTTATGGTCAAGTGCAATGACAGATTGGCAACTGGGCCGGCGCCTCCGGCTGGATCACCTGTGTATAAGGAGGTTCATTGCGGCTAGTGTCCACAAAGATATGAAAACATGGCAACCGGAGGTCATAACAGGAAATTTCGTCCGGAAATATCACAGTGACAGAGGAATTACTGATACAAATTGTTCATGATTTAATGTGTTCCAATAATAATAATACATGTTAAAAAAAAGTGTCGAATGAATAAACCAATACATGTTAAAAAAAACTGTTCATAAGATGAGTTACGTATGCAAATTGTTCATGATTTAAAGTGTTCAAATAATAATACAAGTTAAAAAAACCAGTTGAAATTATATCGAGAAGATTATACAAACCCCTTGGAGTCGAATCCATGGTTGAGAAAGGAAGAGCCGGGAGGTATACCGGCGCCGGAGAAGTCCCGATGCAGACGTCGGAGAGGGAGAGGCGAGGGTTCAACCAGACTTCACCTTCGTTGGCCTAAAATCACCAAAATCAAAAGCCAAGAAAAATAATGTCGATGCATGCGGTTAATACTGCCATATTCTGGCTAGAACCGAACCACAAATGTGACTGGCTGCATCTTTTTGATGTCGAAACTTGAAAGTAGGGATGATGACATTTGTTAGGGGTTGATTCAGCTTTGTTTCTGTCTCCAAGCACTTCGCTCGGCTTCGCCCGCAGGAATTAGCGGCCCTTTTTTGAGCATATTGTACCAGTTTCGGAGCTGGACAACACACATCCGCTTTCGTTACATGCACTCACCCTTGGTTAAACGACTAAAACCCCAAATGCGTTTGTCCCACATCGGCTGCGTTTGAGACTGAGAAGGGGTCGGTTGGTATAAAATGGGGTGGTGGGCGAACTTGGATCCATACTTACCTGGACGGGGTCCTTGGGTGATCAAGCAGGCTCATGCCTAGCTCAGTGGGCCTCATTGCACTTTGAGGCTGCGCTGGGCTACCATCTCCCCAAGTGGGAGAGTGGACGTCATAATTTGTTGCTGAGGGGGTACGCGCTCGCGCGGCCCCCGCCAATTTCAATTTCTTCAAACTTTCTTCTCCCGCCAATTGTTTGTTTACAATTACCTTTAATATTTTGACAAGCCTACCTTTAATATTTTGATAAGCCTTTGTTGCATTGGATCCGTAGAGGATATTGTACTGGACGCATGTCGATGTCAAATCAAGCATTATATCCACCGCCCTTTTGCCGAAATCACGCGCATCTTCACTCCTTTTGCAATAACAACTTGCCCCTTCTAATGTCTTGTCCGATAATATAATACGATCTACGTACTGCGCAACTAAACTACAAACAATCAGATCCCTCCGTGATGCACCCTATTTCCATCCGGTTCAGTGGGATATCAACTAGCATACTTCATTTGTACGATGATCTCGCACGATGCAAGATGGTGGTTTGCTATGCCTAGTGCGTCGCATCCTTATAACTGATTTATAGTATCGTCTGCCAACTAATTAGAGCGTCTGCATCGTCCCTTATCTAACCGAACAATAGACAAATGCATGGTTAAGTACGTTCGGATTCATTAGTCATTTTTCCTTCACAAGTGCATCCATTCACCATTGCATGTGCACACCGATTTGCTTCCGCGCGCGCACGGGCGCGCACACTCTAGTAAACTGGGTACGTCTTTTGCTGACACCACAAAAAAAATCATGTTTCCATTGTTTTTTTCAAAATTATTTTTTCGATCTGTACATATTCTAAAACCTCGAAATCCCAAACATGGGTAAACCCTAGGTCTATTCGACCCTCTCTATTCACTCGTTACAAAATGTCCTATCTTTCAGAAACCACTGATTTTATAACAATCGGATCGAGGGTCCCAATATCGTTGGACTTCTCTTGATTTATGGTATTTTGATCATCCATGATGTGCAGAACATGAATATCATTCATCTAACCATTATATAACTACCAATTTTCAAGTGACACCTCGGTGTTTTAATCGTTCATCTAATCATTGAAAAAAGTTTTGTTACATCGAAACCGTTAACTTTTACGGCCGTTAAATGAACATGCAAAAACCTTTGGATTCAGATGAAAATTTAGGGTTAGGAGTTCTAAAACATGAGATCAAAATCAGTTGTTCGGAGCGAAGAATAAAATTTCGGGATGGGGTGGAAGTTTGATGCTACATGATTACGGGTGTTTTCTCACCACTGAATCGTTGACTGACGACTGTACGGTCAATGTGGTCAAGGGGTCGGTTGAGATCCCTTGGGCACGCCAAGCTCTCGTGCGCTCGGCGTGGGTTGGAGATGGAATCGAGGTTGAGCGTCGGTCCTTGGCTGAAGCGAAGCTGAGGGGAGGCCTCGGCTCTGTTCGATGGGCTCGGCATCAGTTGGACGCGCGTCGAGGGGTAGCCTTGGCGCTCCGCTCGGAGCTCGGTCTTCGGTCGGTTGCCACACCTGCTAACAGCGAGGGTGGTCGTCGCGCGCTGAGGGGTAGCCTTGGCGCCTCAGTCAGCTTCTTCCTGAATGGACGAGGAACTCGTCAGGGTGGCCGGATCTTGGTTCCGGCCGAATCCCCTCCGATGCCTAATTCAGATCAGGGTCTGAGGAGTACTTGGCGGGGTAGGTATGACTCGAGAGGAGATCGATACGCTAACCCTCGGCAAGAGCAGGAGGAGGAAGAGAAATGGCGGAAAACCAAAGTCGTTGATGGAATACATCAGATTTGGGTACCTGGGATTCGATCCCTTTCTTCATCGTCCTTCCGGTCCTTTTATAGGGTCCCCGACACGATTGCCCCCGATCCACGTTCCCCATCCGCCTCCTTTCATGCCCCTGCGATCTGCCTCCCTCTCCGCCCTGACATGCATCATGGGGAGGCATTTACACGGGCCTTTTAATGGACATTAAGGGGCTACGGGTTCAAGGGAACGGCTATTTCCAAGGAGCACGAGCTGATCGTGGATCCTCGGGGGCAGACTGGTCGGTCTTCGAGTTTTAATCGTGGGCCTCGTCAGGCGGGCCCAATCTTGTTCGTGGGCTTCCTGTTCATGACCGGGCCTCGTGTCTCTGCTTCTTGGGCTTCTCCAAAATAGTCGTATCAATGCCCCCATCGTCCGAGCCGTTCGGTCTCAGCCGGTTCGGTTCGGGCGATGTGACTGTTGAGGGTTTTGACAGGTGCGTCAGTCGAGATGTGCTCATTAAATGGGGGTCATCATGACATGGCCCGTTTGATCTCCTCCCGGTGTGGGTTTCGAAACACCGTCGTTTCTCTGTTGCTGCCACGTGTTCCTCTCCGGGCGTTTTGAATTCCTCGATCGCCTTGCATATAAAAACGTCGGCTTCCCAAGCTTTGATCCTTTCGCGCTCTTCTGATCTTGGTTTTGCAATATCCTTTTTTCCGTCGTCTTTCTCTCTTCAGCTCATTCTCAAGGTAACCTCCTCTTCTTCTCTTGCCCCATGGCTACGTTTAGAATAGGCAATTCAGCGTCGGGATCTAGGGACCCCCCGCTCCCGAGTCCGGTAATGTCTGACCTTTGGGACTTGGGGCCCCATCGGGGTCTCGTCCTGTTCAGGACAAGGGGAAAAGAAAGCTTTTCACGGACCCCATTGGTATGACGTGGCCCAGGCCGTCGAGAGGTTTGATGTTCCCCCGGTGGTCCTCGGGTCACCGTCCAAAGCCCCTTTCCTGACGGCTGCGGAGATCCGGGAGAAGTATTTATATCATCTGTTTGACGTTCGGATTCCTTTCAATGATGAGCGGATCTGCTTCCCGCGGAGTAACGAGGCCGGCGTTTATGGCGAGATGTTTTGCTTGGGCCTTCGTTTCCCCCTTCACCCCTTCATCATCCAGGTTATGGAATTGCTGATGGTGTCCCTGTGCCAGTTGACCCCGTACTCCGTCGCGGTGCTGACCAGGTTCATCATGCTCTGCCGTATCCATGGTTTAGAGCCGTCCCTCCCCCTTCTCTTTCATTACTATCGGGTTCAGACGGTCGGCCAAAGGTCGTGGCAACATCTCTGGCCCGCGCGGGAAGGGAGTGTTTGCTCGGTCTACCCCGCTGGGTGGGGGACTGGAGCTCAAGCTATGTCTTTGTCGTCTTTCCTGAGGACGCCGAGATCTTGACAGGTTGGGGAGGGCTATGTCAATACGACTTGATGTTGACCCTCTCCGAGGCTGACCAAGCAGCTGTTCGGCTATTGTCGTCTCTTCCCCTGGAGGAGAGATCGATCTGGCCTCTGCTGGACGACCTGCTTCTCAAGACCGTTCTGTGGTCTCCCGGTAGGCTATTCCTTTCTTTCTGTTTTCTCTCTCGCTTACCCTGATCTTCCTTCCTTCTGCAGAGATGGCCGGACGTGAATTTACTCGAAACGTCAACGAACTCATCCGAAGGGGTTCCAGCCGAAGCCGATGGAACCCATCGGGACAGGCGCCTCGTCGTACCATCGACAAAGAGGTGCGGCAGGCCGAGCCTGCTGTAGGGAGAGTGGAGCCCACAGGTGTGATGACGCCTCCCCCCTTGGCCGCGGAGAACCTCCCTGAAGGTGAGGCCTCGGGGGCCGAACTCCCTCGGCCTGCCCAAGCTGAGGGGGGCGAGGGAGTCGAGCCGACTCCTCGTGCGCCAGTTGGCGGTCGAGGCGCAAGACGTAAGCGTTCTCCCCCGACCTCCACCGGCCCCAGCGAGAGGAAAAGGAGGAATGAGGGTGGGGAGACCCGCACTCCGTGTTGGATATGGAAGACGTTTGTACACCCTTGTGGGGGATGTACGAGGGAATACGGACCTCGAACGTCGCGCACACGAAGTCGTGTGCAAAGGGAATCTGTTCCCTTGCGGAGAGGATCTCTGTATGAGTGGGAAAGTCGCATTATATATGCATAAATGCATGCGACATATGGCTAATAAAGGGGGAATATCTTAAGCTTATGTTGTACCATGCATATGGTACAACTTAAGCTTATAATGTGCCATGCATCATGGTACACCTTAATTAAGTTGTTCCAAAGGAACAACTTACCCTAAAATAACTACCTTGGGGGCTATAAATAAGACCCGAGGGTAGCCATTTTCCTTACACCATTTGCATGAAATTCATGCATGCATCTTCTTCATAACGAAGCTCTGCAGAAATATTTCCTCTCCCTCCATCCAAGTTCTTAATCTAAAATAGAGATTTAGATTGTGGATTAGTAGCCTTACTCCGTTCGTGAGAAGACTCGATCCGTCGTGGCGAATCCGAAGGCAAAGTTCCGAGACTACCGCTCCGCATACGCTAGCGTAAGTCTCCACTTTAATTATCGATCCTAACTCTGTTTTGGCAGGATCCTACATTGGTATCAGAGCCATATGGGTTCGCCCCGGTCAATCCACCGCCCCGTCGAAACTACGAACGAGTCGTTGTCTTTTTCACGAATGGGTCTCCTACTATTACGGATATAGTAGGAACGCTTCGTGACGGAGAGAACGCAGCGGTTGTTCTTTTCACGTTAGGGTCTCCTATCATTACGGATATGGTAGGAACTCTCCGTGACGGGAAGAACCGACCGTTCACGTAGTACGTTATTCATTTTTGGCACACGGCCATTAGGAAATAACTAATTTCTCGACGAACGGGTGCTTCATCGACGAACGGGTGCTTCATCGAGGAAGATGATGGAAGTTATTTCCATCGGGTAAGAGGAAAATTTGGTGCATGTGCACCATGGCCAAATGGGCTATGAAGGCCATGCACCCCCTCTTCCCATGCGGAGGGGGTTGGCTACGGCCAATAACCACCGGCGACCACCCCATCAAGGGGGAGGAATGAGTACGGCAACCCCATTTAAAGGGGGTGGCCAGCCATGGCCAAAGGGGCCATGGCCGGCCAACGCCGAATGGCCTTGGCCATGACCGGCCATGGCCAAGCCATGGCCGGCCAAGGCCAGGCCGGCAGTGGCCGGCCTTGGCAAAGCCCTGCCGGCCAGGCCGGCCCTGGCAGTGGCCAGGGCCGGCGCCCTGGCCATTGCCAGGGCCAGGCCGGCCCTGGCAGAGGCCAGGGCCGGTGCCCTGGCATCAGGCCAGGGCCTGGCCGAGGCCAGGGCAGGAGCCCTGGCCCCGGCCAGCGGCCTGCCGGCCCTGGCAGAGGCCAGGGCCGGCGCCCTGGCCTCAGGCCAGGGCCTGGCCGAGGCCAGGGCAGGAGCCCTGGCCCCGGCCAGTGGCCAGGCCGCCCTGGCAGAGGCCAGGGCCTGGCCGGCCCTGGCCGAGGGGGCCAGGGCCCTCTGGCCGGCCAGGGCAGAGGCCCTGGCCGGCCCTTGGCCAAGCCCCGGCCAGGGCAGAGGCCCTGGCCGGGAAGAAGTTGCTTTCGAAAATTGGTCGACCAATTTGGTGTTTTTGGTCGACCAATCTGGCAGAAGGTCTGAATCGACTGCAAACTTGCCTACTGACCCATACGGGGTGACAAAAGTCATTGGCCAAACTCAAATGTGTCGATTAGCCCATACGGGGCTAACCACAGTGCCGACCAGTTCATACGGGACTAACGTTTTAATGAAGTTTTTTGGGCTCTACTCCTTGAAGATTAGCCATAGTGCTCTACTTCATGCGAGATTAGCTATGTCATTGTGCTCTACTCTACGGAGATTAGCCAATGTACTTGTGACATTGTGTTCTACTCTACGGAGATTAGCCAACGTGCTTTCAAATTTTTGGAAAAAGATGTTTTTCAAATAGGTTATGTCCCGTCCTTAAATCGGGACAGCGCAATTTAGAATTCCAAGTCCTACCACGATCCGGCCATGGTTATCTAACCCATGGGTGTGTAGAACAGGTCTCGTGGCTTGGTAATTGTTGCGTTAAAATTCTTTGCGCTAATTCTCCCCTATTCTATTTTGAAAAATATGTTTTTCAAAGTAATTTTCCGCTGCTAATACCATACGGGTATTATTTCTGATTTCTTTTTACTTAAGATAAGTAAGAGGGATACTTTGAAAGTTACTTCTAGATGGTAGTTGGGAACGTAGTGAACTTCTCGATTCTAGAGTAACATTTCAACGCATCCAAGGAACTTATCAAGTGTTTAAAGAATCGAAACTTTATGCATTAAATTTTGATCGTGTTTTTTCATTTTCTTTGCAGTTTTTTGAATCGAATATGTCTACCGCTTCTATGAATATTGTCGCAGAGCTTAACAAAGGTGAAAAGCTCAACGGCGACAATTATAAACTTTGGTCAATTAAAATCCAATATGTTTTGGAGGAGCAAGATGTGCTCGAAACACTCCAAAACATAATGGTAGAACCTGAGTTGGGCAATACGGCCCAACACAAGAGGGACCGGGAAGCTTATGACACTTGGACTCGAAAGAACAAAATAGCACGCATTACGTTACTGTCCGCGATGGACAATGACATAATGCGTCTATTTCGGGAATTCGATCTAGCCAAAGACATATGGTCTGAGCTAGAAATAAAGTTTGGTGGAACTTCGGTTACCAAACTCCGCTCCTTGAATATTCAATTTGATTCGTACAAAATGCGGCGAGATCATTCTATGAAAAAGCATCTCCGCCACATGGCGAATCTTATATCTGAATTAAAGGATGCGGGAGTCACGCTGTCTGACGAACAGCAGATCCAAGCAGTCATTCGTTCACTCCCAGATAGCTGGGATAACATGAAAATGCATCTCACTCATAATGAGTGCATTAAAACTTTAAGCGATGTATCGAAACACCTCGAACTTGAGGAAGAGCGGATTCAAGCCGCAAAACCAAGTGCAGAAGTGCACGTGGCCGCTAGTTCCTCACATGGAGGAAATAAGCGGAAAAATAAACGCTTAAGGTTTGTGAACGAACGTAAGCAAGAACCGGAGACCTCAAAGAAGACAAAGAACAAAAAGTGGCAAAAGAATGTGCACTCAAAGAAGAAAAACTTGAAGAAAATCAAGTGCTTTAAGTGCAACAAGTACGGTCACTTCACCCGTACATGTACGGATGGAAGTGATAAGGTAACTTGTAGGACTAGTTACATATGTGTTTCTAGTTCCATGTTTCTTGCTGAATCTAACTATTTTTGGTTGATTGATTCAGGGGCCACAGACCACGTTGCGAAGGACAGAAGGTTCTTCGTAGAGTATCGAAGGATAACTCAAGGAACAAAGTGGATATACGTCGGCAACAACACTCGTGTTGAAGTCAAAGGCGTCGGAACATGTAAGCTAGTTCTCGACAACGGCCGGACATTATTATTGCACGACGTCCTCTTTGCTCCAGATATTAGAAGGAATATCGTTTCCGTGGTCATGTTAATGTCTTTAGATTTTGAGTGGAGGTTCTATAAACAATATGTTGACCTTGTTTGTAATAATTCTTTGATTGGTTCTGGTAATGTTTGTAATGGATTAATTGTTTTAAATACAATGTATGATGATTCTTCTTCCATTAATGAAAGTTTCCATTTGACAAATGCTTCTAACTCTGAGTCTGAGATCATTTGTTGGCATGCAAGACTTGGTCATATTGGACCAACTAGAATGGATAGACTTGCCAAAAGTGGCTTGCTATCTAATGTTTCAAAAGTTGAAATGTCAACTTGCGAACATTGTCTTGTAGGGAAAACTTGTCGCAAGCCGTTTGGAACTGGCACAAGGGCCGAAGTTCCATTACAGCTTATCCATTCGGACATTTGTGGTCCAATGAATGTTAAGACAAGACGCGGGAAGTCCTATTTCATCACATTCATTGATGACTTCACCCGTTTCGAACATATCTATTTGATATCCCACAAAAGTGAAGCTTTGGCTTGCTTTAAAAACTATATGAGTTTAGTGGAGAATCAATTAGATCGCAAGATTAAGGTTTTGCGAACCGATAGGGGTGGTGAATATCAATCAATAAGTTTTAAGGAACTTTGTGATGAAAAAGGCATAGTACATCAGGTAACTATGCCTTACACTCCACAACAAAACGGTGTTGCGGAAAGAAGAAATAGGACATTGATGGAAATGGTCCGATCAATGATGTCTCAGGCAAATTTGCCTATCACTTTTTGGGGTGACGCATTATTGACGGCAGCATTCATCTTAAACCGTGTACCCTCGAAGTCGGTAAGTTCTACTCCTTATGAGTTGTGGAACAATAGAACTCCAGACTTAAACATTCTAAAACCTTGGGGTTGTGCCTCATACGCACATTTATCCTCTCACAAATATGGCAAACTTGGGCCACGTGGGAGGAAGTGTATCTTCATCCGATACGCTGAAAACTCCAAAGGATATGTTTTCGTCGGTCAAGAGGACAATGGGGGTCTAATAGAATTCGAATCGAGGGATGTTGTCTTTTTGGAAAAAGAGTTTCCAAGACAGGGTGAGATAAGTCAAGACTTATCCTTGTTTGAGACTTGGGATCAAGAAGGATCGGAACGTTCGAGTGGGAGAATCCTTGGTGAAGAAGAAAATACGTTTCAAACTTCACCAATGGATGATACGAACGATACCAATCCTATTCCGTTATTCCAAGTGGGAGTGATGTTATTCCAAGTGGGAGTGATGTCATTCCAAGTGGGAGTGATCAAACTCAAACAAGACGTAGTAATCGAACGAGGCTAACACCTCTGAGATTTGAGGATGAATTTCCTCAAACATTCATGACATTGCTACAAGATGATGACGAACCTGCAAATTTCAAACAGGCCGTTACATGCCCTGCTAAAGATAAATGGATAGCGGCAATGGAAGAAGAACTTCAATCCATGAAAACAAACCAAGTCTGGGACTTGGTTAATTTACCTAAGGGACGTAGAGCCATTGGGAACAAGTGGGTTCTCAAAATCAAGCATAAGGCTGATGGCTCCATCGAGAAATATAAAGCTCGCCTTGTTGCGAAAGGTTTCACGCAACAGGAAGGAATAGACTACGAAGAGACTTTCTCTCCTGTCGTGCGTTTTACCTCCATTCGCTTAATTCTGGCAATGGTGGCTTGTTTGGACCTCGAGTAACATCAGATGGATGTAAAGACTGCTTTTCTTAACGGAGAACTAGATGAGGAGATCTACATGGAACAACCAAACGGGTTTGTACGAGAAGAAAACAAACATAAGGTTTGTAAACTTCGTAAATCCATATATGGTCTTAAACAATCCTCAAGGCAGTGGTATATGTGCTTTCAAGAAGTCGTCTTGTCGTATGGTTTCTCCATGCTCGACGAAGACAACTGCGTATATATTAAGAGGATTAAAAACAAGTATGTGATTATGTCTCTTTATGTAGATGACATACTTATAGCCGGAAATGATAAGCATCTTATCTTGGATATCAAAACTTGGCTTTCATCCGTCTTTGAGATGAAAGACATGGGTGAAGCTGCATATATCCTTGGGGTTAAGATCTCAAGGAATCGTTCCAAGAAACTTCTTTCTCTCTCTTAAGAGACATATATAAAGAAAGTTTTAGAACGGTTTAATATGCAGGATTGCAAGCCAATTGATACTCCAATAAGCAAAGGCGAGGGTCTATGTTTGGAGATGTGTCCCAAAGATCCAAAAGAAAAGAAAGCTATGGAAAAAGTTCCATACTCCAGTGCTGTCGGGAGTCTGATGTACGCCATGATGTGTACCAGACCGGACATTTGCTATGCTGTTGGTATGGTAAGCCGTTACCAATCCAACCCAGGACAAGCACACTGGAAAGCGGTGAAGAGGATATTAAGATACCTCAAAGGGACTGCGGACTATGTGTTATGCTATCAAGGCAATACCTTGAGACTCGAAGGCTATACCGATGCTGATTGGGCGGGTGATCTCGACGAGCGAAGATCTACCTCAGGCTTTGTTTACTTGCTCGGGAATGGTGCAATATCCTGGAGCAGCAAGAAGCAAACCTGCATCGCCTTATCAACCATGGAAGCCGAATTCGTAGCATTCAGCATGGCGGTCCAAGAAGCTGTTTGGCTTAGGAAATTCTTAGACAGGCTGACGAATGCCTCTGACTCGAGCACTGTTCCTATATACAGTGATAGTCAAGCTTCGATTGCCTATGTCAAAGATCCTAAATTTCATTGTAAGACCAAACACATTGACATTCGATTCAAGTTTGCAAAGGATTATGACAAACGGAAGGAAGTAGACATAGGATACATATCCACGCATGAGATGATAGCGGATCCCCTTACTAAGGCGATCCCCAGAGATGTGTTTTTCAAACACTTATCATCTATGGGAATGCGTAGGTGCTGAGCTGTATCATGTAATATTTCCCATGTCTATAGAAGATCAAAGTTTAATAAAAGAAAGAAGTTCTTTTATATATTGCATACAAGTTTCTTACAAATGATTTTAAACATTTGTGTTTAAGTCTCAGCTATTTTATTTTGTGTATGTCGGACAGATTAAGGTTGGCTCTCTCACATGAGCAACCGCCTTATCTTATCAGATGGATAAGATAGAGATGAGACTAGTTTAAAGTCAAAATCATTAGACAAATGATTTAGAGTCATGACTTAAACAAGATAGTCGAATAAAAGATCTGCATCATACGGATGCTTACAAAAGATCTGAGATCTGTATCACAAGGATAGAAAGATCTCATTGGATTTTTTAAATCCTATCTGTCCTATGCAGGATGAGAGTCCGTGAATATTTCACGAGTAGTAAGGGGACTCAAAAAGATAGGCACTG
Source organism: Scilla litardierei (assembly GCA_030789695.1). NCBI lineage: Eukaryota > Viridiplantae > Streptophyta > Magnoliopsida > Asparagales > Asparagaceae > Scilla > Scilla litardierei. The sequence continues at coordinate 116,311,969 of CM061140.1, forward strand.
TGGTGTCTGATCTTTCATCCGTACAACATCATTAAGACATACTCTCCCTGGGAAAGGAGTGATGTTGTAATACGTGTTCATACCACGTATGCATTTCGACCACTGAGTTAGTAGCAATAGTGTTTGCTATTATGTGAGACTCAAAGGCCATACGGGTCTTAACTCTTACCCTCAAGGACTCCAATTGGTTCCTTTAGATTTGACGAGATGATCGCTATCTTAGCGTGTTACTAATGGGCTATGGTAATTCGGCTCGGCGGGGCACGTTAGAAAAGCGAATCAAGTCAAGATCAAAAGGTTCGCAAGAAGAGGAAGATTGATTTCATATTCGCATTTGGACTTTAATGATTCAAAGCTGGCCAGCCAATTGTAATCCAGATGGGATTCAATTGTTGAATATAAAGTACAAGAAAATGTGAAGAAATAATCTAGGGTAAAGCATGCGTTGAACTACTCAACTTTGCACCTTCGAGGTCGTTGTGTATCTCTAACAAGTGCACAACAACAGACTCTACGCGCATGACGGTCGCACGGTCTATTTCTCGGTATGATAGATGAAAGAACTAAGGGAAAGACGTTCTCTTACAATCCCCTCAAGTGTGAGTGGGAGATGTTGGATATGGACGACGTTTGTACACCCTTGTGGGGGATGTACGAGGGAATACGGACCTCGAACGTCGCGCACACGAAGTCGTGTGCAAAGGGAATCTGTTCCCTTGCGGAGAGGATCTCTGTATGAGTGGGAAAGTCGCATTATATATGCATAAATGCATGCGACATATGGCTAATAAAGGGGGAATATCTTAAGCTTATGTTGTACCATGCATATGGTACAACTTAAGCTTATAATGTGCCATGCATCATGATACACCTTAATTAAGTTGATCCAAAGGAACAACTTACCCTAAAATAACTACCTTGGGGGCTATAAATAAGACCCAAGGGTAGCCATTTTCCTTACACCATTTGCATGAAATTCATGCATGCATCTTCTTCATAACGAAGCTCTGCAGAAATATTTCCTCTCCCTCCATCCAAGTTCTTAATCTAAAATAGAGATTTAGATTGTGGATTAGTAGCCTTACTCCGTTCGTGAGAAGACTCGATCCGTCGTGGCGAATCCGAAGGCAAAGTTCCGAGACTACCGCTCCGCATACGCTAGCGTAAGTCTCCACTTTAATTATCGATCCTAACTCTGTTTTGGCAGGATCCTACACTCCGGTGGCCTCTGAGGTGCCGACGGCCTACGGCGATACACTCCTGCTGACCCTGGTGGTCACTCCCACCGTCTCGGTCGAGCCTTACCTGGTGGGGGCCGGTGGTGTGTTGGCGAATGTCTTGGCGGGCCCCGAGGTTACCCCCGGTGACTCGGTATTCATCAGTCGGACCGTGGCCAACCAGTTGGCACACGGCTCCGTCCTCCTGAGGGACCGATCCCTCCTGGAGATGGCTCCCACCGACACACTGTCGGACTCCCTGGTCTGGCAGCTTCAGCAGGTTCCGTCGCTTCGCTATTCCCAGAATTGTCTCCTGACCTTTCTCTATATAACCACTTCCTTTGTGCAGGCCATCACGATGGCCGTCGAGGCGTAGCGTCGGGCGGCCCGGGCGAGGGAGCTGGAGGAGTCCGCTGCCTGGGAGTGCACAAGGGCCGGGGCGGCCGAGGTGGCCATCCAAGAGGCGTGCATGGAAGCTCGGCATCTCCGACGCCGGGTAGATGAGCTTGAGGATCAAGTGAGGAACCTTCGGGGGGAGCTGGACGATGCTCAGAGGTCGGCCTGAGAGGTGGAAGAGGCGTTCCGTCAGGAGAGGAGCGATCTCCAAAGTGAGCTGGCGGACTTGCATCAGATGACCCGGTTCGTCGACGAGGTGGAGAGGGGCGTCGGCGGGATCCTGGGGGAAAGGATCACGGGGGTCCTTAGGGAGGCCTTCAGCTCTTATGAGGACCTTCTTGCCCCCCCCGGATTATTGGCATTGTCCGGGACTCCTTCCGGCGATTTACAGAGCATGCCCGGCAGCCACTCACGCCCGTCGATCCTCCACGCTCCGAGCAGGGCGAGGTGCCTGAGGATGCTTCCTCATGTGCCCCGGGGCCTTAGGCCTTTGTATCTTGTTCCCCCCTGCTCTTTTGGCTTGTAATTTTGAACAATTTTATTTATATAGCCTCTTTGTCGCTAAGGGTTTTCTGCCCTGTGAGGACCCTCAGCCTTTTTGGTCCTTTATGCTGCTTTGAACTGGTCACGAGCTCCACATTCCACAGGCACTCCTTTATTGCTCGCGGTGAGGGCGAAGGGTTTTTAGGGTGCCGATCCCGTTGGCATCCGGGATTGGGACCTTGTTGGCGCCCTCGTCTGTCTTGCCATAGTTTTTTCTCCAGTTGCGATATCCGGTTTTGCTTAGATAGTCGCCTTGCACGCGGCCTAGGTTGCCCCCAGTCTCGCAGTCAGTCGGATTGGCTGGTCGGCGAGGGGGGGTCTGCTCCTTGGCTTAACCAGTCGAGTCCCTCGCTCGCTGGGGGAGTCGCCCCCAGCTTTACAATCGGGCGGATTGTTAAGTTGGCGAGGGGGCTGCCCCTCGGCTTATAACCGGCCGATGCCTCTGCCTGCTGGAGGAGTTGCCCCAGCCTTACGAGCGGGTGGATCGTTCGGTTAGCGAGGGATGCTATCCCTCGTCTACTGGCCGATCGATGTTCCCGTCTGCTGGGGGAGTTGCCCCAGCCTTATGAGTGGGCGGATCATTCGGTCTGCGAGGGAAGCTATCCCTCGGCGTATGACCGATCGATGTCCCCGTCTGCTGGGGGAGTTGCCCCCAGCCTTATGAGCGGGTGGATCCTTCGGTCGACGAGGGAAGCTATCCCTCGGCTTATGGCCGATCGATGTCCCCGTCTGCTGGGGGAGTTGCCCCTAGCCTTATGAGCGGGCGGATCGTTCGGTTGGCGAGGGAAGCTATCCACCGGCTTATGACCGATCGACGTCCCCGTTTAGGGGGGTGAGTTGCCCCCAGCCTTACGGATGGTTTTAAGGATCGGCCTGCTGGGGAGCTGCCCCCATCCTTACGACCGTACGATTCGGTGGACCTGAGGAGGGTTGCTCTCCGACTTAGGGCCGACTACGGAACCCGTCTGCTGGGGGACTTGCCCCCAGACTCCTGGGTGAGTTTACAGATCGGCCTGCCGGGGGAGTCGCCCCCAGCCTTACGGCTGATCGGTTCAGTGGGCCTGCGGAGTTGCTTTCCGACTTAGGGCTGATCACAGAACCCGTCAGTAGGGGGAGTTACCCCCAGGCTCACGGACGAGTTTTCAGATCGGTCTGCTGGGGGAGTCGCCCCAAGCCTTACGGTCGATCGGTTCGGTGGGCCTGCGGAGGGTTGCTCTCTGACTTAGGGCCGATCGCAGAACCCGTCTGCAGGGGGAGTTGCCCCCAGGCTCACAGACGAGTTTTCTGATCGGCCTGCTAGGGGAGTTTCCCCCAGCCTTACGGCCGATCGGTTCAGTGGGCCTGCGGAGGGTTGCTCTCCGACTTAGGGCCGATCGCAGAACCCGTCTGCAGGGGGGTTGCCCCCAGGCTCATGGACGAGTTTTCTGATCGGCCTGCTGGGGGAGTTGCCCCCAGCCTTATGGCCGATCGGTTTAGTTTGCGACCTCCGGTCTGTCGAGTGACAATAGTCCTCTGGGAGAGGAGATCGAGTTCTCTATTGCGTTTTGAAATGGCCATTCAGCTAAATGCGAAAAAAGAGGTTACGTTTGTACCAACAATGGCCTTCTTTCTTTCCATGGCCCAGTGCATTTGGAGGAAAAACAAAAAAAACAGAGGGAGTCAAGGCTGTATAGCCCTTCCCTGGCGAGGTTGCGGCTGTTTGTCCCGCCCGCTCGCTCGATGATACGCATGGGTGCCTGGACTACGTTTACCTTCTTCCCCTTATTCGGCTGCCTGGATGTCCCCTCCCCTAGAGCGGGATCGTCGGTGAAGTTCTTCAAGTGCCCCTGACTCACCAGCTTCTCTATGTCTTTCTTCAGATGCCAGCAGTCGTCGGTGTCATGGCCGTTGTCCCTGTGCCGTAATCCCTTCTTCAGGGCTGTCTTCACGACCAGCTCGGGACAGCTCTGCACGTTCAGTCGTTCCGGGTTGAAGCGACGCATGAAGTGCCTCAAGGATTCCCCGAGACCCTGCACCACATTGAAAAATAGTTCTGAGTCTGTCTTTACCTGTCGCCCGGCCACGAACTGCCTGTAGATCAACTGGGTGAGCTCCTCGAAGCTATCGATGGAGCGATTGGGCTGGCTGTGGTACCAGGTCCTTGCTGCTTTCCGGAGGGTGGAATAGAAACCTCTACAGAGCAGGGTGTCGTCCGCCCCCTGGAATGCCATGACCCCCTCGTAGTCCATCACGTGGTCCGCGGGATCACCCGTGCCGTCGTACTTCTATAACCTCGGCACCTTGAAACTTGAGGGCACCCGTGCCTCAGTTATCCTCCGGGTTAGGGGGCATCGTTCACCATTAATGCCCCCCCGGCTGACCTCCTTCGCTTATCTCGTGCTCGCCCGGTCACAACGGGGGGGGGGGGGGGGGGGGGGCAGGTTCAGGCTTGGTTGTCCCTTGCGCCCTCGCCAAACTGGGGGCGGGGCACGACCCGGGTGTGCCCCCTTTCTCGCCTCGGTATTGTCGCCTGCCCCGCTTCACTCCGCAGGCACTTCCGCTCCGCTGGGACCGATCCCCCAAGTCTCGATGATCGTCCCGTCAGTGCCTGGACGAGTATGATCGTGTAGACGAGGCGGTCACCGACTCGCCCTCAGATTGCTCGAAGCACCTATTGTTTCTCTCGTGAAACAAGGTGGGGGGTGGGCGACCGTGCTGGGTTGAAGCCCGGCATGGTGAATCGCCGCTCCAGGTTGGGCTCCCCATTCCCGTGGTTGGTGACTACGACAGACCGCATGGGTTGGTGACCCCCTCCCCAACGGTGGGCCTCATCCACCCCATCTCCCTGGATGGGTGTGTTGTCGACGAGTTGTTGAATTGTTGCGACCAATGTCTGGATGTTGGCGTTGGTCTCCTGGGCGAAGGTGCAGAGCTATTCTTGGGTGACCGATTGGGACTCGCCTGTCCCCTCGGTGGTGTGGCTGAGCTGGTTCTCAGGGGGAATGTAATCTCCCTCCTCTTGGATGGGGGGCATGCGCCCCGCCCCATTGCAGATGGGTTCCATTCCTGTGGTTTGATGTGGCCTTTCTTTAGTTCCCACAGACGGCGCCAGATGTTTACGGGTGTTCTCACCACTGAATCGTTGATCGATGACTGTACGGTGAACGTGGTCAAGGGGTCGGTTGAGATCCCTTGGGCACGCCAAGCTCTCGTGCGCTCGGCGTGGGTCGGAGATGGAATCGAGGTTGAGCGTCGGTCCTTGGCTGAAGCGGAGCTAAGGGGAGGCGTCGGCTTTGTTTGGTGGGCGCGGCCTCGGTTAGACGTGCGTCGAGGGATAGCCTCGGAGCTATGCTCGGAGCTCAGTCTTCGGTCGGTTGCCACACCCGCTAATAGTGAGGGTGGTCGAAGGGCGCTGAGGGGTAGCCTCGGTGCCTCAGTCAGCTTCTTCCTGAATGGACAAGAAACTCATCAGGGTGGCTGGACCTTGGTTCCAGTCGAATACCCTCCGATGCCTAAGTCAGATCAGGGTCTGAGGAGTACTCGGCGGGGATGGTATGACTCGAGAGGCGATCGATACGCTAACCCTCAGCCCGAGCAGGAGGATGAAGAGAAATGGCAGAAAACCAAAGTTGTTGATGGAATACCTCAGATTTGGGTACATGGGATTCGATCCCTTTCTTCTTCGTCCTTCCGGTCCTTTTATAGGGTCCCCGCCATGATTGCCCCCGATCCATGTCCCCGTCCGCCTCCTTTCATGCCCCCGCAATCCGCCTCCCTCTCCGCCCTGACGTGCATCGTGGGGAGGCATTTACACGAGCCTCTTAATGGACATTAAGGGGCTGCGGGTTCAAGGGAACGGCTACTTCCAAGGAGCACGAGCTGATCGTGGATCCTCGGGGGCAGACTAGCCAGGCTTCGAGTTTTATCCGTGGGTGTAATGACCCTACTTTTCATATACGCGTATTTGTACGTATTTTTGACATAGATACGTCCGTATATTTTTGGGAAGTATGCACATATTTTTCTTTTAATTATTTGATGTAGGAATTTATTTTAAAAGATTTTAAACTCATCATTTGAATTTAGTAAATAAGAGTATTTGGATGAATACTTGTATTTAGAGTGTATATGGTATTTCTTCATGTATTTCTATTTTCTTAATAATACAAAATCTAAAATTTTATAACCATGACAACTCACTAAGTGAGGTGTCATCCTAAGAATTAAAGAAAAAAACACATGGCACTCATCTTGACTTGATGAAGGGTGGAGAGAAATTTAGGGGTACAAAAATTTAGGCAAGAAAAACACAAAAACAAGAAAATTTCACTCTCTCTCATTCACTCCCTTGCTCCCTCAAACCAGCCCAAAAAATTCCTCCCCTCTTTTCTCCCTTGTTTCTTCATTCCTCCACCAAAAACTTCATCCCAAAATACTCCCCTTCAACTACTAAGAGCCCAAAAAATTCTCTCTACCATCCTAGCTTCAAATTCATCCAAAAATCACCTCAAAAATCCAAATTTTAGAGACCAATTTGGAGCTTGAAGAAGGAGACTAGGAGCTCAAGTTCTTCAAGGAATAAGAAGGGCCAAAGAAATATTTTGGAGGACTTTTGCAAGGTAGAAATTCCTTTCACTTAGGTAGAATTTAGTTTTAGGACAAGGAGATTTGAGTTAACTTTTTCATGCTGAAATTTGATCCAGAAAAACTGAAACTTTGACTAAGTTCTGGGGTTAATTGGCTAATGGGAATTCTTTGGAAATTTTATATGTTGGGTATATCATTGTTATGAACAACTTTCATTCAGATCATTTTGCCAAATTCTAACTGTATGATTTTATAAAAATTCGGATATGCACACTGGTTTTCAATCAAAACTGTTCTGAAATTCCAGTATTTTTATTCTCTGTTAAACTGAGAATATCTACCAACGTAGATGAAAGACAAATATGAAAAAAATATATGTTACTCATATTGTAGTCCTTAATAACTTTCATGTTTACAAGTTTTGCAAATTCGGACTGAAAACTAGGGTAAAAATTCAGTTTCTAAAGCTGGTCTGTTTTTAGACAGTTTTGACACCTTTCAGTAAAACGAGTAGACCTCCATGCACACTTAATGAAATGAGATGTTCTTAGTGCCGTTGGAAAGCTGACTTCAAGATCTTCAACCCATAATTTTTTTAGATTTTAATTCTGTCTGTAACTTGTAGAAAAATGGACTTGAACTGAACTCAGTTTCTGGTTCAGAATTCTGAAATTATACCTGTTAGGAGAAAATCCACCATAAATCATATATGTAAACTGAGTTTATGAAAATTGGTCAGTGAAAGAAAAACACCAATATCTACAACTTTCGTGAAGGGACCAGACACCAATTCTGACTGTAGATAGGCTAAAAGTGATATTCTTTCTGCTGTAACGGTTTTGACAGATTCATATGCTAATTTTGCTTAGTACTTATCATGGTGTAGTTTTGTTTGAAGTTAAGTTTGTTTGTGCTAATCATGTTCTCAATGACATGCTCTTGATACATGTAGTTATGCAGATGGTTCATGAAATATTCGTTATGTCAATAATATTTAAGTTCAATTTGTTTATGCTTTCACATTAGTATGTTCATAACGATGAGTTTGTGATGATATTCCATGCAATTCTTTAATTGAGATGATGATGATGATGATGATGATGATGATGATGATGATATTGTTAAAAGTTGGTTAAAGCGGCATTCAAGTCCGCTAGATGATTCGTTGACAAACGAAGTAATATCTTGAAAACTGAGAGTGAGAATGAGGAATGTATCAGTCCTCCTAAAGGAGGGTGACACGGGTTTGGGGGAAAACGGGGTAAACTTTAGGAGTTAAGGAGCGTGCATATGATATGAATTCTCACCCGCTGTATCACTCCCAGAAGGGCGAGTTGAAAGGGTTGGAGAGGCCGCTGGTGTACTCGTGATGCATCATGACGGTAATTGATGGTTTACTCCGTTTGTCCCATAGAAAAACCGAGCAGGTCTCGCTCTAGTGCCTTGCCCCGTTCGGGCATAGAGTTGCGAGAGGCCCCCTCCGGTGCCCGTGTTGCTGGTTGGGGTACCACTTTTTCACCCACCCTGGGTGAAGTCCGCCTCCTTAGCGTCCTACGGTTTACACGGGTTTCCAAACATGAGAATGAATAACTTAAAGTAATTGTCTTTTAATTATAATTATTGTTATCCCATGGTTACTTGTTTCTCTGTTAAGTTAATGTTGTTAACTCATGCTGACCCATTCCATTGTTTATTATAAATGTCCAGTACTTGCATGTTATTATGTTCTCCCACTTACCTTCAGCACTTGCATGTTATAACATGGTTACTTATGCATGTTCACAAGTTCTTCTTTGATGCTTATACATCGTGTTGTGATTACTTTTATGTCCTGAGAGCTTTACTTGTTAGACCACCCTCCCTAGATAGACAGACCAATTCTAAAACTGGGTTCTACTAGAGTGTTAGGAGTTTCTGCTGGGTCACGCGTTGACGTGTCCCCGTTGACTTTCAGGTCATATGAGTTAGAGGTTGGAGATATCGGCTGGAGCTTCGGAGTTGGTGATCAGTTGTAGTATTGGGTGGTGAGGGGTATGGTGAGAGACTTGTACTTTTGGTGTTTCTTTTCGGGTGGACCTTTGTACTTAGAGTCGTGAAAATGAAGATGTTGGTGTATGTATAAGATGTATCAATGTATCAATAAAATGGAATATTGTACTTTTGTTATTTTCTCAGTGTTTTTATCTGTGATGGAGTTTTACTTGTACTTCCCAGCACGTGCGTAGTACCTGCAGCATTTTTTTGTTCTCTTCCTTTCTCTCTTTCTACGTAACACTCGCCTCTTCGGGAATACCTGATACGGATTCGTACTTATCGGGTATCCCGGAGACCGGGTCGTTACAGTTGGCCTCGCCAGGCGGGCCCAATCTTGTTCGTTGGCTTCCTGTTCATGGCCTGGCCTCGTGTCTCTGCTTCTTGGGCTTCTCCAAAACAGTCGTATCACTACCTAAGGTGGAATTGGTAATTTCCACTTTAGGTTCTAGTTGAAAAAGCTCTACGTTGGGATTCTTTGGTCATTTTCCTTCACACGTGCATCTATTCGCCATTGCATGTGCACATCATTTGCTTACAAACACGCGCGCTTACGCACATCATTTGCTTACAAACACGCGCGCTTGTGCACACATACACACACATATGCGGAAACTAGATTTGTCTACACATATAAGTAAACTAGATATGTCTTTTGTTGACAATACAACAAAAATCAAGTTTCCATGTTTTTTCGAATTATTTTTCAATCTGTACATATTCCAACATGCCTTATATATGTTAACCCTAGGGGGCTTTGACCATCGATCCACTCGTTACAAAAATTTCTATTATTCAGAAATCATTGATTTTATAACAATCAGATCAAGGGTCAAACATCATTGAAATTCACTTTGAGTTTTGGTATTTTGATTATTCTTGTGTGCAGAACATGAAGATCATTAATCTTACCATCGTAAAACAACCAATTTTCAGGTGACACCTAAGAGTTTTGATCGTTCATATAATCGTTGTAAAAAGATTTGTTACAGTGAAACCATTAAACTTGGGACCGTTAAATGAACAAGCAAAATGTTTTGGTTTCAGATGAAAATTGGGTGTTTGGCGATTTAAAACATGAGATCAAAATGAGTTGTTTGAAGCGAAGAAATTTATTTTGGGATTGGAGTGGTGGTTTGATGCTACCTAAGGTGGAAGTGGAAATTTCCACGTTAGGTGGCTGATACCCATTTTACCAATACACATACAGAGACAATTTTTCAAGGCCAACCTCAAAAAATTTGAAAGAAGTTTTTTTTATTTTTTAGGTTGTTGTGATCTATATATTCTAAAACCTCTATTTACAAATTTGAGAAGGATCTGATTCTATTTGATCCTCGATCAAGGCATCGTATTATATATACATAATTTAACGGTTTCTGAACAATAGAAAAATTTTAATTGCTTGATCGAAGGACAAATATTGTAGGGTTCACTCTAAATTCTGTATTTTGGGGTTATAAAATGTGTACAACAAATCCAATGGGAAAGTTTTTTTCAAAGTGGTTATCTTGTGCAAATTTTTTCCGTGGATGACCCCGTGGAAAAAGTTCATTAATTTTCTGATTTTTTTTCAAAAATTTTTGTTGTTTAATCCATACAACTATATACTCCAGGAAAATAATGGGTGAATGCTAGAGGTCTTGGGCATCGATTCAATTGTTACAAAATTTAACGGTGTCAGGTTTCAAAACAGTAAAACTTTTTGTAATGGCTTAATCAAGGGTCAAATCCCATTATTTCAACTTATTATTCTTTGAGGGTTGTATAAATACTTATAGTGAATGAGAAATTTTTTTGAAATAATTTCAAAAAAATTAAATAATTTCACATGGAAACTCATTAAAATTTCTATATATAATATAGAAATTGTTAAGGCCAAAATTAACCTAGACAGTTGTCAAGCTGACGTAGACTCTTGATGCTGAGTGGTGTCTTGTCAGCAGATGAAGTGGGACCCTGGGTAGGAAGAACCCGGGATGGATGATGGTGCGGTGCTCGATCGACCTTCGAACAGCTAATGCATCGATTGTTCGAGGCTTGAAAACTCGATGACGACCCTCGATGCTGGATGTCGACCATCGATCTACACCACATGGACACGTTAGGGGGGTCGGATCTGGGTTTCGACCCAAATCCTCTTCGATGCTTAAGTTAGTATGAGAACTTAATAGAGCGAGGGAGCTTGGTGCAGCTGAGATCGACCCACAGAGGTTCGTCTCAGGACTGGCGGCACAAGCTCCAAAGTATAAGAAATATAAGTTGAGGAAGTAGAGTTCTATGTTTTAGATCTCGTACCTTGGAATTGGAACCCCTTTACCTTCGTCCTTTGGTCATTTATAGGTTGTTCCTTTTTGATTGTATGTAACTGTCCCTCATTGATTTGGGCACGATCTCCTCCGGGATTCGAAATAACGGCTGTCCATTTACTCGGCCCCATTAACCTCTCCCTGAATATTAGCACCAGCCTAACAGTCGAATGATCCATTCGTCTGACTCGGTAATACCCAGCTATGAGTGGGGGTATCGGGTTGCGAGCACCAAATGGGTCGGGTACACGGATACTCCAGCAGGATTCATTCATATTCTTTGTGTGATCTAAGAGCGCCTTTTAATTCTTTAGCCACATAAGCACAATTGCAATATTGTCTTGGATATAAGATTATTTGGGTGTAAACCTATCTCCACTAATCTTTGTGTTGAATTGGATTGTGATTTTTATTTGGAGTCCCTTGGTGATAAAGGTGTTGAAAATCCTAGTCAAGACTAGGTGGTTGGAAATCCTGGTGGTGATACTAGGTCGTTGGAAATCCTAACGAGTGAAGTTAGGTAATTGTATTGCAAAGACTATAGTGGAGTAAATCTCGTGCTGTGTTGATCGAGGATTGGACGTACCCTGGTTGCGAGGAACCAGGATAAATCGCGTGTCTATCTCTGTGTGATTTTATGTGTTTGTATTTATTGTTTACTTTGTGCTAGTTATTCATTGTTGTTAATATATTCTCATTTGTAAATCTATTGTTAATAATATTGTTAATTAAAAGATTACATTTTTTATTCCGTTGTGAGATCTTTCTGTTCATTGTAACTAATCTTTGTATTCTTTTTCATCGTGTTGATTAAGGACCAAGCGTAGATCACTCTACTTGGTTCCTTAGGCAACATTGGAAGGATATTTGTTATGTTCTAATAATCGAAGAAAAAGATTTTACTTAAATAACACTATTCATACCCCCTCTAGTATTGTTTGCCATCCACAGGATTCAACAAGAATGACTAATCATACTCCTCACCATATCCGTAGACATTATGTTTCGTCTTTCAGCAACACTATTCATAGTGGACGAGCCTAATATGTCGTATTGTGGGATGATACAATATTTCTTTAGGATCTTAGCAAATGGTCTTGGATGTTGTTCACCTAAACTATCGCATCTACCATATTACTCACCATCATGGTCAGATTTAATGCTTTTGATCCATTTACTAAGTTGATTTTCAACTTTAGCCATAAGTAATAAAGATTATAGTAAATTGATAAAGAACCAGAACCAACCAATTTTGATTCATGAGACAAATTAAATTTTCTATTTCCAAATGAACAAGAGTAACCAAATTTGTTCAAAGAAGAAATAGAATCAAATTTCATCTCAAAATAGTACAATAAACGTCTCATCAAGATCCAAGCACAATCTTCTAGTCTTTAACAATAATCTAAAATTTTCATTTGCCTCAACTTTAACCATCTAGTCATCACCCACATAGATATGTATATTTCACCATCATTTGGCTTACGTCATCTCAGACAATCCTACATAGAGACACTGATATGCACTAAGTCTATCAACCATGTGTCTGTAGATATCAAAGTTAAAATAACCTCAAATTAAAGCAAAATAAAAAGCATACCATTCTTATCAAGCCATGTGTGATAGTTGGTGCAATACTTCCTTTTATGCTCTTTACCTCCATAAAAGAAACAACTGTCGCCTTCTAAATTATTCAGTTTCAATTGTTGTTTGTTTTAAGATGATGTATCTGAAGCGTCCTTATCCTTCTTCCATTTCTTATTTTTGACGGTTGGGGTATGGTGAGAAATTTTTGTCTTATCTTATGTAAGCATTTACTCTTATTGGTCATAGTGTGAGATGAGCTCATTCAGAGATCAAGTTTCTTTCTGACAATTGTAGCTCACCTTAAACGAGGCTAAACTGTGTCGGAAGAGATATAAAAACCAAATACATTATCAAGTCCTCAGAGAGTTTAAGCTTAAGTACATTCAGTCTGGAAGTATGATGAGACATCTCCAAGATGTACTCCGTGATGTTCCCTTAACCTTTATACCTCATTGTAATTAGGTTTGTCAAGAGTGTACAAATTTTAGTCTTTTCATTCTTGACAACATGGGTTTTTTTAAAAACCCTACATATATCAACATGGGGGCCAGCCATGAAGAGACCCTCTCCAAAATATTGGTGTGCGGATGGGTGTTGATAAAAAGGAGATATATAAAGGAAAAATATAGAAGAAAGAGGAAAAGAGAAGGGATCTTAAAGCTTTAACAATTTAATTTTCTCCCTTTACTTTATTTGTTTTTGTTTCGCTGGTGTGCGGCTTAGAAGAAAGATCGAAGCCGTCGTCGGCGTCGCCCCTGGTGAACGAAACGTGCCGATTTGGAAATACTGACTGCTTGCTCATCACTGATAAGTGACTGTTAGTGCACGGATACGAACTCGATTGGGTATCCGCATACCCGACCCGTTTCTTCTCCATGACCCGTTACCCCCACACTCTAAGCAGGCTACGACTGAGTCGGGTGAACGGGTCAGACGGCCGTTGGACTGGCTCCGACTTTCAAGAAAGAGTTAATGGGGCCTAATAAATGGGCAGCTGTTAGCTCGAATCCCGGAGAGGATCATGCCCTAATCAATAAGGGGCGGTTACGCCTCATCAAGGAAGAGCTTCCTATAAATAGGTCGACATATAAATGTAAAGGGGTTCCATCTTCAAGGTACGAGTGCTAATACATAGAACTCTATCTTCTTACTTCTCCATTCTAAATTCGAGCTTGCGTCGTTAGTCCAGGGACGAACCTCAGTGGTTCGATCTCAGCTATGCCAAGCTCCCTCTCTTCCTTAAGTTTCTTACTAACTTAAGAAATAGAGGGGATTTGGGTCTGAACCCAGATCCGACCCCCCTAACGACTCCATGTGGTACAGATCGACGATCGCCATCCAACGTCCTAGGTCAACATCAAGCTCTTCAAACCCGGACGACCAAACTGACAGTCGTTCCTAGGTCGATCAATGGTCGTCCCATCATTAATCATCAACTACCGACCCCAGTTCCTTCAACCGAGGGTCCCACTCCAAAGGCTGACAAAGCTCCAGCTCAGCGCTTCGAGTTTCCATCAGCTTGACAACTGTATCGGATAATTTTGGCCTTAACAGTTTGTCACCGTCTGTAGAAAACCACGAATCGACATCCCCCTCAATGAACCACTCGAGTATGCCGACTCACTCAACCACATCCTCCGAGGTCGCTGTAGGATCCCTAAGTGTCGGGAACACCAACATGATAACGGGAGGTCCCATACACCAGGATCTACCAGTCTCTCTCCAAAGTTCCTACGCTGTAAGATTGATGACAGTTTCCATGGGGTGAAAGTGCCCCAGATACTCAATGCCTCCTATCTTCTTCTCGGACGAAGATCTGGAAGGGGTAGAGCTACCACACGATGATGTTGTGGTGATCACGGCCATGATCAGAGAGATCGCCGTGAAAAGGTTGCTTGTTGACACCAGAAGATCATGCGACGTACCCGCTTCACCATGCTGGAAAGGATGAAAATATCATCCGAAGCGTTGACGACATGCACATGACCCTTGGTGGGATTCACCGGGCACTCTGCTCCGATAGCAGGCATCATCACCTTACCGGTGACCCTCGGTACGTATCCCAACAAATTACATGCTTAACCAACTTTATGGTGATAAAGATCAACCGACGTACAACAGGATCATCGGAAGACCGCTGCTGAATGCCATAGAAGCAGTGGTCTCGACCTTCCACCAGATGATCAAATTTCATATCCCTGAGGGGGTCGGAAGGGCAAGAGGGAATCAGGAGCAGGCGCGATCGTGCTACATGCTATCTGCCACCCTGAGGAGGATCGAGCAAAACTGACCTAGTCGACCCACGGATCGAGGATTAGCGACCCGCCGTGGTCGAAGAAACAAAAAGTATCAAGATCTCCGACGAGGAAGAAAAATCGTCTCAGTCGGGTCGCTGCTCCCTCGCGACCTAAAAGAGTGGTTGATCGCCCTCCTTAGAGAGCATGCCGACATCTTTGCCTGGACCCCGAAGGACATGCCCGGCATTGACCCAGGGGTAGCGTCTCACAAACTGGGGGTCGACCCGACATCTAAGCACATGAAGCAAAAGAAGAGAACATGGGAGGCGAACAGATGAAAGCAGCTAACGAAGAGGTAGAACAATTTCTGGAGGCCCACTTCATACGAAAAGTCAAATACCCCGAGTGGCTCTGGAATGTCGTGATGGTCAGGAAGGCTAACGTCAAGTGGTGAATGTGCATCGACTTCACCGACCTCAACAAGGCATGCCATAAAGATAGCTACCACCTACCACGAATCGACCATCTGGTCGACAGTGCCTCAGGCTACGAACTTCTCAGCTTTATGGACGCCTTCTTCGGGTATAACCAGATTCAAATGGCACCGGAGGATGAGGAAAAAACTTCCTTCATCACTGATCGAGTATATTCTGTTACACCAAAATGCCATTCGGTCTGAAAAATTAGGGGCCATACTGGAATAATCGTCCAAGCTATCGGGGGCGACATATTCGAATACGCCCTCTGCTTCGGTTTCCAAACCACTAACAATGGTGTGGAATATAAGGCAGCCGTCAATGGACTCCGATTGGCTCAAGCCCTGGGAGCGAGAGTAGTCCAATTGTTCACCGACTCCAGTATCGTTTTCCATCAACTGAATGGGACCTTCGAGGCCCGCGACGACTCAATGCAGAGTTACGTGGAAATCGCTAAAGCTGAGCTCGCCACCTTCACCAACGTAGAAATTCATCACGTGCCAAGGTCGAAGAATCATCGAGCTGACACCTTGTCAAAACTTGCATCGTCCTCCCCATCGGGGCTCGATCGAACTGTGTACGTGCAACGTCTACTCCATCCTAGCGGGCTATCATAAGAGTCCCTAAGCCTCGATCAGCGGGGCCATATGGATGGACCCGATAATCCGCTACTTGAGCACGGGAGAAAAACCAATCGACCCAGTGGAGGCGCGAAAACTTGAGTAGAAGGCCTATCAATTTGTCCTATTGGATGGTTCGTTGTACAAAAGACGATGGACCAGGTATGACATCTTTCCCTACCTTAAGTGCTTAGCCCTGCAGTAAGCACAATACGTGATCCAAGAGATCCACGAGGGTGACTGCGGGAACCATTGCCAGGGAAAGTCCATAGCCTTGAAGGCTATGAGACAAGGGTACTTTTGGTCAACAATGTTCAAAGATGTCTTCGAGTAAGTCCGACTATGCTCGACCTGCCAAAAGTTCTCAAAGATCAGCTCGGCACCACCAACTGATCTGATACCCATCGTCAGCTCAGTCCCCTTCACTAAATGGGGGCTGGACCTCCTTGGACCATTCAAACCAGCGAGTGGGCAACAGAGATACCTGATAGTGGCGATCGACTATTTCACTAAGTGGATCGAGGCAGAGCCTTTATCCCGAATCACCTTGAAGGATGCTTGGAGTTTCGTTTGGAAGTGCGTTATCTGTCGTTTCAGAATCCCATAATCCATAGTAACAGACAATGTGACACAATTCGACAACATCGGCTTTAGAAACTTCTGCTGAGCTGAAGATCAAGCTACACTTCGCCTCCGTCGCTCATCCCCAGTCAAATGGCTTGGCAGAATCAGTCAACAAGAGCATCATGGGGGCCCTACGGAAGAGAATAACCGGGCTCGAGGGGACTTGGCCGGATGAGATCCCCAGAATATTGTGGTCGTAAAGAACGACCCACAAAACCTCGGCAGGGGAAACACCCTTCATGCTGGCCTACGGATGTGAGGCCTGTAGGGAGATGTATGCCCTTGAGGCATTTATCCTAAGATAAACATCTTGTTCTAATAATTATACGGTACCAATTGTCCTAGCATAAATTCTATGAATTATATACTTAGATAATTTCCTTAGACTTAAAGTGAGGTCATCATGTATCTAGATGTAGATCTAGATTGTGGGAAGTGAATGACTGATAAGAACTTAAGTCTTAAACGGTTCATGGTCATTGATGTGTCGAGAATAGGGTATCGACACATCGGATAGACCATTGTTTGTCTTACCTTAAGGGTAATGATGATCTCATCATAGTCATTCGGCCTGGCGAAGTCGGAGACAAGGCACATGTGCTCATTGGAGAATGAGTTCACTGAATGACCAACTTAGAGTTTTTAAATGGTTAACCTTTAACTAAACTGTCAATAATAACTCTATAATGATGATACGCAAGCTGGTCCCTAAGACCTGAAGTCATTTGTACAAACCTGTTCGTAAATAGTGTCACTTAGATATATGACCTAGCTTCGAGGCTAGGCTTACTAAAAGGTCTTAGGTTGGGTGACATCAGAAGCATACGAGGTAAGTAAATGACTACGATGGGATTCGTCTCTTCTGTTAAAGGAGAAGTTAGTGTCACAGGCTCAGTACGGTCTTTGTGTTAATCCTCGGCCGGGTATGTTGTAGGATGTACAATGTGTATATAACAAAGACCGCTGTATACTGACCGATGCTGGCTAATGGGGTTGACGGTTAACCATACCCTAGGCCATGCAGCGACAAGTTATGACGAAGGGACTAAAACTACGGTATTCATTACTGACACAGTCAGAGTGATCTCGACGACACTTTTGTCGATGGGTCAATTACGTAAGTATGATTCTGAAACAGGGATGACACCTGCTACTCGTGGTTACTGTCGTTTAGGGACTTCGAGTCCCAACCTGTAGTAAGGTCAAGTTGTAGGGTCTCACACCGAGTAATATTCACGTCTTAGTAATAGGAAGAACTTTAAAGAGGAATGCATTCGATGAAATAGAATAATTTAGTTCACAAGTCAGTTGTGAGATTAAAGATAAAGGAGTTTAGCATTTAGGATTGAAGAGGGCTTCTTGAGGAATCCACATGAAGACACAGCGTTGGAATCGGAGCTCAAACGAGCTCAGAAACACGAAACCAACCGAAAGGGGCCAAAGTGGGTCAGACCCACTTTTGAAGGAAAGCCCACTCGTAAGGGAAAGCAGGGCCCACCTGCCAAGCCGGGTGGGCAAGCCCGCTTCAGAAGTGGGGCCCGCACGCTGCCTCAGCGGAGCCAGCCCGCTTGGCGGGCTGGCATGCCCGCTCGGCTCAGCGGAGCCCGCCCTCTTGGCGAGCTGGCGCGCCCGCTCGGCTCAGCGGGGGCTGGTCCGCTGAGTGGGTCGGGCGCCCGATGTGGCATGCAGTGGGGCCTGCCTGCTAAGTTGGCAGGCACGCCCGCTGTGCCCGATTGCAGGCGCCTGCCTGTAATGGGGGCGGGCATGCCTGCAAGCCTTGGCGGGCGCGCCCGCGTCTTAAGGGTTGTTTCTTAGGGTTTTTTGAAACCCTTGATGACGTCTACGAACTACCATTTTTGCTCAACTTTGAGCAATTGTTTGAGGTGTCAAACGAAGTCAGAATTCGTCGCCATTTTTTCCTACGCATTCACCATTTTAAGCTCTTCGAAATGATTAGTTGTATCGTCTCTGAAGCTCAATGATGAGGGAGATTTAATTTGTTGAAGTTAGGCCTTTGAGAAAGGCTTACTAACTTAATTAAATCCCTCTTTCACTATTTAGTCCCACATTCTAATGTTTGGTAATGATTTTAAATACAATGGTTTGTCATAAAAATTATATGATAATTTTTATGAAACCATTATTTTATTAGATAAAATGTTTTAAGTTTTAAAATCATACCTTTTAGTTTAAATACAAAGTTTTAAAATTATTTATTTCATATATGTTTTAACATGTTGTTCTATTTAATTGTTAAATAGTTGAACCCTAATATTATGCGATAATGATTAGCATAGTTTATGTTTAATGGCAATGATTTATAATTTGATTATTCATGAACCTTTTAGGTTAGCCATTAATCACTTTAAAAATTTATAAGATGAATTTTTAAAATTGAGACATGTTATGTTTGAATGAATCTTTACAACCTTTAAACCTAATTCCTGATTAGGGTAGTTCTTTAACGATGATTATTATTTTAATCGTTTCAATAATAATTTCCATTAAATGACTACACTTTAAAAGTGTTGAAATTGATTTATTAAAATCCTAATGATGATTAGGGTAGCATGTTGAACAAATGAACTTTATAGTTGATAAGGACTTAATAAAAGTTATTAACGAATCATAATGAATTTTGAATTTTAAGGATTCCATTAGTTGATAGGATTAATTAGTGTTAATAAAATCCTTTTAGTTTACGGCACGCATATATAAATGATAAGTGTCATTCAATGGATTATGATACCGGTCAATGTGTTTGGCTAAGTTTGTTGGGTCATCCTAGCTAGACTGGGAGTAAGTGGTCCTGGCTTAGTCAATTTCCTGGCCGTGTCCGCTGGACCGCAATGACACAAATCATGATTATATGACATCCTGAACTATACCTAATTCTAATACGTTAATAATCTTTTTCAAAATAAAACGTAGCCCTCCTTGTTTTAGGGGTTGTCAATTATAGAACCCGTATTGGATCTGGATCTAAGCCTATAGGGGGTGAATAGTCTTATAAAAATGCTCGCGCAACCCACGAGAAATCACACTCAGTTAATAATCACAAGCATGGTAAATATGAAGCAATCGCAGAATACACGCAGATATAACCTGGTTCTATCGTCCCACGACCTACTCCAACCCCAAGCAAATATTAGCAATAATATGTTCATTTTGTACAACTACAATAGGTCCTGAGCTCCCTGCCCCCACCTAGAAAGAACCACACTCCCCGAGTGCAGAACATTATTAACCTAGTAAATGCTCTATCTTGACAAGTCCCACTTGACAATACCCTCTTCTCTAGTCCCAGACTAAACAAGTCCCAAAAAACACAAAAGTGGTAAAGTTTTCCCTACAGAGATCAACACACAATCACAAATATAATGGTAAAGTAAAAGATCCAGAAATGCTCAGATTGTGATGGCATGTCGTCTCTGTCGTTCAGTATGGTGTCAGCTTCAGTTTGACGCAAACGATGTATCGATCTGACTCCTAGATCCCAAAATATGGCTTGATAGCAATCTGGTTTGTGTGTATAGGTATACCAATACAACTCAATTATAATTCTGTCTGTGCGCACAGCAGCTCCTTTAACAAATAGGAATCTCAACCAATCAATTTGTTCGAAGCGTGGCCTGTACAAGCTCTGCCATACTTTTGTTCTACCTGCACAGATGAAACAAAGAGAATCAAATTTCTTTTAATTTAACAACAAACACATATTGAGGGGAGGTGCATGAGTGCTTCCCTGCTGGTTCTCATCCATCATCCACTTATTTCCAAAACAACAGTTGAACAATTCTTTTTGATGGGAAGCAGTTGAACAATTCTTTTTGATGGGAAGCAGTTGAACAATTCTGACACTCATTAATTCATTCTTGGTTCCTTGAGAGTATCATACACAAATTCTTCATTCTCTCTCTGACTCGTGTACTTCAATGAAGGGGAATGTATTAAAGTGTCCTGCAAACGCAAATTAGGAGGTAACAAAAACAATTAGTTAACCATACTTTAAATCCTTCACTCTCTCCTAGAATTTGTAGCCGCCCAGATTGTTGCGTGTGCTTTTTCGTTGCCTGCAACAAACAAGAAAACTAGGTTAGTTATTTAATTTAATATATATATAAAACTTTACCTTCAGTTAACAAAAGCTGCAAGCACATGAAGGCTTCAAAGTAGAGTGCGGTAGGTTGATATATTTCGGCTAAGGCTTTATGCTCTCTAGTTACCTGCTAAACAAAAAGAAACAAGTGAACTAATTTGATTGCTTGCACATGGGCTCTTCGTACTGTGCATGGAAGTTGCAGCAAGATGAAAGAGATGTTTGCTGGTCAAAAATTGTGTGCGCCCCTACTCAAATATTGCCGCTTCCCTCATTGATTTATCCTGCAAGATACAACAGGCCATCTTTGCTTAATAAAAAGAACCAAGTTTCTTACCTCTTCAACTTAATGCTTGGAACTTGTTGCTTGGTCAATCTGTTAGTTGCCTTTGGAAATTGGTGTTGCTTTTGTGTTGCTTTATGGAACTGGATTGCGGCTGGTGTGCTTGTGCCTTCAAGAATTCCGGCAAAGGCAAGGGTTTGGTGCTTGGGAATTGTAATTATTGGCCGACCTATATTTGTGTATGTCGCAATTAAACCCTTCTCTTTGATGAGGGGTTTATATAGATATGGAGGGAGGTTTATTTGACTATAGGAGAATCAAATAGAATCCCTCAATTAAAGAAGATTTGAATTGGGATTGAATAGGAAATATATTTGGGTTAGAGACGAAATTATATTTGAACTAATCCCAATAAGATATTTGAATCAATCCCATAAGATTCTATCCATCTCACCCCATGTTGGACCAAGTCCAAATGTGATATATGTATAGCAAATCCACCAATTCCAATTTGCGATATGTATAGCAATTTCTCCATCTCTTTGATCAAGTCTCCTCTTGCAAATGTACGAGCGTGTCCTCCTGAAAAACACTTAGCAAACACGTTAAATAGTTCGTACACGTTTGTTATCATCAAACTTGAGATCCCAGATCGTTGCATCCAACAATCTCCCCCTTTTGATGATGACAAACCAATACAACATTTGAGCAATGAGATATGTGTCTGTAAAGTGTGATGAAGGATGTAAGGCATATGATGTATACAATGAGACGTTTAAGCATTACTAGTATGCACAATATAGCAATAATGAAAGCATGCTCCCCTACTTTCACGCTCCCCCTTAAACATGTATTTCTAGTGCTCCCCCTTCAACAAATAATACCAAATCTTTTTTAACTTTTCTCCCCCTTTGTTATCATCAAAAGCGTATCAATGAAGTCAATCAAATATCACATGTAAAAATAAAGTATTATAAATTATAACTAGCACTTGCATGTCATTCTTCATAGAGTAGGCAATTCAAGTTCAACGAAAATTGCAATTTAGACTTCAACACCATTGTGTAAGTGTGATAATTAGACATTGAAGTACAAAGGGAGATTCAATTATGAAGATCAACCAAAACCAATCCACATTTTCCAGTTAACATGAATATCACCTAGGATTGATTTTTTTCACACCTCATTAAAAATGAGTTCAAGGTACCCCACCTCAAAATATAGCCTATAAGTACTCTTAGATGTGAGGGTGGCATTGCTTGACGAGTAAATTAGGTGTAGAACAAGTAAATTAGGAGTAAATTAGGTACCAATTCTTTTTGCTCAATTTTTATTCATGGCAATACACGTCATATCCCTAAGATTATTCAGTTTTTATCAACATACATTCACTTTCTGATATTCATAAAAAGAATATCCAAATGTACAACAAGTTTAATATTCGTGGAAAGGAGCATGTAGGTGTAGAAATCAAATCATTCATTTCATGAAACATGTCATGACTACTAAATAAAGTCTAACATGTGCATGTAGCTATAACGATAATACAATGATTTTTACAAGGGTATGAATGAATATTCAATAATACCACTTATAAAGATTCATAAGGAGGTATTCATTAAGCACCAATTTTGTTTGATTTTTTATTACTCAATTTTTTTATAATGAACTAAAACAAAAACTAGAATCAAACACGCAAGCACACAAACAAGAAATAAATCAAGCACACACAAAAGTCTATGAAGGTATGCAATGAATGCAAAGAGGGAAATAAATATACCTTCGCGTCGCTATTTGACTAGGAAGCTAAAAATGAGACTTTCAATTCATTGATCCTCGCCAAATCTCCATCTCACCTACATGAGTCATGTGTGACCTTGGAATCCAACAAGATCCACTAGTGTGAGTCATCAACGTTTTCGGAACCCGCACTTGTTTGAATTTTATGTTTGTGTTCCTAAACTTACAATAATGGGATGTATGCCCAACATTATCACAAGTAAAGCACTTTGCATGCATGTTTTTGACAATTGAAGGCATATTGTGAATCTTCTTAAATTTAGCTTTTCAATATTTTTCAAACCAAATCCAAGTCCTCGTCTATTACTGCCATATAATTGATTTCCAAGAATGATATCTAAAGATTGTTTTCCTATGAAAAATTTCTTAATGGACAATTCATGACTAGAGACTTTGGATTTCAACAATGCATTCTCATTCACAAGCAAAGTACATTTACTTATAAAAGCTTTCTTGTTTTCCTCTTCCTTCTTTTCAGACTCAACCATTTTTCTTTTAAGATCATTATTCAACATGCAGAATTTATCATTAAGCTCTCTAATCACATAGTCTTTTTCGGTTTCAAGCTTAATTAAGTCTTGTTCATGCTAATATTATCCAATAAGGAAGGACAAGAAAGACAAGCAGCTTTTTTAGATGAGCTGGATTTTTCTCTTTTTAACATGGCAATGGTTGATTTGCATTCTTCAAGTTCTTTTTTTAAGTTTTTAGATTCTACAATCATATCACATTTTTCTTTTTGCAATTCAAAGCAAGAGTTTCTATAGCATTCAATGGTATTATCTAGCTCATCAATTTCTTCTTGCATTTTCTTAAATAGTTCAGCTTTGGTGCAAGATTTTAACTCATTCTGTTTTGCCATTAAGCAGAGGGAGGTGTGTGCAGTTTTCTCAGTCTCATCCTCACTATCCATATCCCACGTTCGCGCTATAGAGTTTCCTTTCTTTTCAGCGACGTCATTCCTTTCTTGTGGGCAATGTCTCGTGAAGTGTCCCTGCTTCCTACACATAAAACAAATAACTTTCCTCTTAGTTTTGTCACAAATAGAAACATCATGTTCATTCAGAAGAGCGTTTCTTCCCTTTTGCTTCTTTTCATTACTGCTAAGGCTCGCTTCCATATGTAGTTCCCAAAGTCCTCCATATATCCTGCGTAGAAGAGCAGTGTGAGATATGATCAAATAGTTTTCTATTCAAGCCACACAATAAGATATTCATTGATCTAGAATTTATAGCACACACATTTCTATCATTTAAATGCAAATTACTTTCAGGCATAGAATATTTGTTTTCGATAATGCACCAGATATCAACATCAACGAATAGTAAATAAGTTTTCATCCTAGCCTTCCAGTATATATAATCATGGCCACTAAATAGAGGAGGACGATCAATAGGTATGCCATGGGGAAAAACTAACTTTGGGGTTTTCATGGTAGCTAGACTAGATCCGCTAACCTGCTCTGATACCACTTGTTGGATCTGTATCTAAGCATATAGGGGGTGAATATGCTTATAACAATTCTCGCACAACCCACGAGAAATCACACGCAGTTAATAATCACAAGCAGGGTAAATATGAAGCAATCACAGAATACGCGCATATATACACTGGTTCGGTCGTCCCATGACCTACTCCAGCCCCCAAGCAAATATTAGCATTAATATGTTCCTTTTGTAGAGCTACAATGGGTCCTGAGCTTCCTGCCCTCCACCTAGAACATACCACACCCCGAGTGCAGAACACTATCAACATAGTAAATGCTCTATCTTGACAAGTCCAACTTGTCAAGACCCTCTTGTCTAGTCCCAGACTAAACAAGTCCCAAAAGAACACAAAAGTGGTAAATTTTTCCCTACAGAGATCAACACATAATCACAAATATAATGGTAAAGTAAAAGGTCCAGAAATGCTCAGATTGTGATGGCGTGTCGTCTCTGTCATTCAGCACGACATTAGCTTCAGTCTGACGCAAACGGTGTATTAATCTGACTCCTGGATCCCAAAATATGGCTTGATAGCAATCTGGTCTGTGTGTATACGAATACCAATACAACTCAATTATAAGTCGGCCTGTGCGCACAACAGCTCCTTTAAACAAACAGGAATCTCAACCAATCAATTTGTTCGAAGCGTGGCCCGTACAAGCTCTGCCTTACTTTTGTTCTACCTGCACAGATGAAACACAGATAATCACATTTCTTTTAATTTAACAATAAACACATATTGAGGGGATGTGCATGAGTGCTTCCCTGCTGGTTCTCATCCATCATCCACTTATTTCCGAAAGAGCAGTTGAACAATTCTTTCTGATGGGAAGTAGTTGAACAATGTACAAAGTGAAGGTGCCACGCACTGACAACTAACAACAATCCTAAAAGAAAAGGAAGCTCAGGAAGGTCACTAAGGATGGTCACTGGTAGCCACAAACTCCTCCTGGACAGACATGGGCTCAGGCTCAGCATCAGCAAATACCACGTACACAGCAACGGTCTCTGGCTCAGGGTCTAACATGTGACACCCAAAAGAGCAAGGGGCACATGTCAGCAAGTCTACAAGAGACTTGTGCAAGGAAACTGAAAGTGGAAGTAAAGCAACCTAGCAGTTCTAAAATGATGCAATGACATGGCAGTTAAAGTATGAGTGCAATAGGTAAAGTAAAGTACGAGCATGACATTTAAATCATGGCATGGATGTCAAGTTTTGCAAGAACAAACACAAGGACAAGGACAAGTATAGTAAGCACGTCGTGCACAGAGATTACGTCTTTTGGCTAGAGTGGCTGATCGGGCCAACTCTTACGCTCAAGTGATCGCTTATCCCTATCCCTCCACGTGTATCGAGCCAGGGCCTTACCCCCGAACACGTAATGCTCGCTTCTGGATCACGAGCCAGGAAGTGTTTTTCATGATGGCATAGGGGTGCACCTAGCCTGAACAAGAAAGTACAAGTATTGTAGCGTGTGCTACGAATGCATCATTCAACTTGGATGACATGTAAGATGCAATGCATGGCAGATAACAGTTTAAGTGCATACAGATAAGGAATTTAAACATGGCAGATAACAATGCATGAATGAAATGGCAGGGTGACAGATCTAGCTTCGTTGTCAAGCTAGATCTTAAAGTTGCGTCTAGACAGCTATCATTTCACTGTCTAGTCTCTTTTACGCTAAAAACAAGGAAGTGGCCTAAAACATGGCCTAAAGCAAAGGTTGGCAAGTTTCACTTGCCTGAAAGGGGCGTGCTGATAGTCACAAGATCAAGGAGTCCAGTTCTGCCTATGTGCCCAAACACCAGTCATCACACCAACCTCAACACGACGCGATAGCTACTCTGATGTTGGGTAGCGACGTCAGGGGTTGGAATATAGAAAGCGCTCCTGATTCCAGATTCCAAAAAAAGATTCCTGCAGTGTGCACGACACTGAACGACAGATACTCCGAGATAAAACACGTGCACGAATAAGTTTGTGACGACGCCTAGAATAACTAGACAAGTCCTAAACATCTAGTGACCCATTTTTAATTAGATTTTCTAATCCAAGATAGGTGACACCTCAGGATTAATGATCATTAAAATTATTAACACAATAATAACGTCCCGTTGCTAGCACGACAATTACACAACAAATATAATAAACATCCTAGGCTAAAAGTTAAGTAAAAGTTGTCTAAACTAGTTATTAATCCTCTAATCAACATTAACAACGTTATATCCAGGTCACTAATAGATCTAGGTCAAATTAAAAGTCCACAAAAATAGGCAGGATAAACTTAGGGCACAAAGAAGCGTATACTAATCGTTACGACATTCTATATTCTGTCATCCTTGATCCCTAACCTAGTGACATGATATAGCTAACCTCATAAGGGAAATTAACTACAGACAACAACCACCCATGCTAACATACAAGTTAAATAAAATTGTAACATTATTACTCTAGAAACCCACCTTGGCTGTAGCCTATAACAACCTTCTCAACATATTATTAAGCCCTAAGTTGAGCTAACCTAAGCACATAATATCAGTAACATATAATGTTTTTAAAACATCTATAATATAAGTTTTCAACACTCACCGTTTGCTTACAGGTGGGAGCGACCACCAGCGGCAACGGTGGCGAATGTCAGCGCGAACCGCGACGGATCATGGTTTTGTGGCGGTGCTCCGGCGATCATGGTGGTGGTCGGCAATTTTGATGGCTTTGGGGTGTTTTAATGGGTTGAACAATTGTATAGGGAGTCTCTGCCAAGGGGAGACCTGTTGATCAGCGGCTAGGGTTGTAGGGAGGAGAGGAGGAGGCGCGCGTGGTGGTTTGTACTGGCTGGAGATGGCCGCGGGTCTGGTGGAGATGGCCGGACGTTGCGGCAACCATGGGGAGTTTTGTCGGTGTCTTGAAGAGGATGGGGAGGTGGTCGCTGGGCGGCGCGGTTGCCGGAGATCGCATGGACCGGCGGGGTATTGGGCGGCGGCCACCGTCGGATGGCCGGGGAGAAGGTCCTACTGCCCAGGTCGATGGAGGACAGGCCGCCGGGTTCTGGTTGGAGGATGTCGGGTTGAAGAAGAGGAGGAAGAAAAGAGATGTTGGCGGTTGCGTGAAGAGTCCTTGCATTGAAGAAAATTGCCCTAGGGCTTGCTGTGTTTATAAAGACGAGGGTTTTAAATAATAAAAGTGTTAGTCTGCTGTAGCCTATGGGGTTGCGGGTTCTATAGGGCTAGGTTTTATGATATAATAGCTTAGGGTATTAGAGTAATATATTGTGTGTGTGGGTAGAGATAGGAGCATGAAAAAGGTTAGGGCCTCATAGGGTCTATAAACCTAGGGTTCTAAATAATATTGAAAATACTTTTAGAGAAACCCGGAATTGCCAAACGAACTGATTTGTACAAAGATCTTTAAGTGCGAGTACCACGAATCCTAAAACTGATATATATATAATAATTGAAATTCTATTTAGCTTGGAAAAAGATTTTAAAGTATGTATGCTAAGCGATTAAAATGAATCTCATAGTTTAGAAAAAATGGTATATCGAATTTTTCAAAATAGTAATAGTGTCTTTAAACCGAAATGCAAAAAATGTAGATTAGAAAATGGTTATGAGATAGTAATTATAATTACAACCAATAGACTTCAAAATCTACAAGGAATTTTTTTGACTCGATCAAAAAGTGAGAAATTTTAAATATATACGTAGAGAGTTTAAAACAAAATTTAAACTTAGCGAAAACTTTTAATAAGGGAAATCGAAAAAATAACTTTGGAAAAATCAAGCTTTGCGAAAGAGGACCTTTGAAAGTCAACGATTATCGTAGTGTGGTGATCACGTGAATCGAGGCAAGGAATTGGTCGCATGATCGAAACATAAACACGCCTAGGATATGACTCAGGAAAACCTACGGGAAACCCCTACGGTTGACCAACTAAAGGTTAGGGAACTAAGCGCTAAGACTTTCTAAGGAGCTAGACGGTAATGAAATGCGTTCAGCTTGGTCCGAAATCGATGAACCCAAGCGAACGACTAAATAAATCCTAGAATTCTAATATGGTCAGAGTTAGGCAAGAACCACTGAGGTAACTCCTACGATGATTAAATCAATTCCTAGCAGAGAGTCTAACTAACAATTAGGGACCTCTAACTAGCAAGCTCAGACGTCTAACTAAGTCTTCTTACCACCTAGTGACATAGGAAAACGTCTAGACTCAAGGCTTATGACTCGGATGTTGCAATTTACTTAATGGACATTCCATATTTATTATCGTTGTTCCGATAATTCGCAGTTGCAAGACGGAGACCTGCATGGGCCAGCAACAAAACCTGTCATGCCCCGCTTCCCAAAAATGTGGAGGCGAAGCGTGAGAAGGTCCGCTCAGACTTGAAGCTGCAAAGCTACAAGTCCGATAAGCGTCAATCAACTTTAAATAGTCAGGTCCTTGCAACGCGAAATGAAACAAAGATAATAGCAAGGAAATGAGACAAAAGAGATATCTCAGAATATCCATAATAATAAACTCTAACATCGCAGAAAAGCCACCAGGCTAAAAGGAAAAAGAGTCTAAAGGCCCAAACATGGCCAAGAAAAGTACAACGTACAAAGTGAAGGTGCCACGCACTGACAACTAACAACAATCCTAAAAGAAAAGGAAGCTCAGGAAGGTCACTAAGGATGGTCACCGGTAGCCACAAACTCCTCCTGGACAGACATGGGCTCAGGCTCAGCGTCAGTAAATACCACGTACACAGCAACGGTCTCTGGCTCAGGGTCTAACATGTGACACCCAAAAGAGCAGGGGCACATGTCAGCAAGTCTACAAGAGACTTGTGCAAGGAAACTGAAAGTGGAAGTAAAGCAACCTAGCAGTTCTAGCATGATGCAATGACATGGCAGTTAAAGTATGAGTGCAACAGGTAAAGTAAAGTACGAGCATGGTATTTAAATCATGGCATGGATGTCAAGTTTTGCAAGAACAACCACAAGTACAAGGACAAGTATAGTAAGCACGTCGTGCACAGAGATTACGCCTTTTGGCTAGAGTGGCTGATCGGGCCAACTCTTACGCTCAAGTGATCGCTTATCCCTACCCATCCACGTGTATCGAGCCAGGGCCTTACCCTCGAACACGTAATGCTCGCTTCTGGATCACGAGCCAGAAAGTGTTTTTCATGATGGCATAGGGGTGCACCTAGCCTGAACAAGGAAGTACAAGTATTGTAGCGTGTGCTACGAATGCAACATTCAACTTGGATGACATGTAAGATGCAATGCATGACAGATAACAGTTTAAGTGCATACAGATAAGGAATTTAAACATGGCAGATAACAATGCATGAATGACATGGCAGGGTGACAGATCAAGCTTCGTTGTCAAGCTAGATCTTAAAGTTTCGTCTAGACAGCTATCATTTCACTGTCTAGTCTCTTTTACGCTAAAAACAAGGAAGTGGCCTAAAACATGGCCTAAAGCAAAGGTTGGCAAGTTTCACTTGCCTGAAAGGGGCGTGCTGATAGTCACAAGATCAAGGAGTCCAGTTCTGCCTACGTGCCCAAACACCAATCATCACACCAACCTCAACACGACGCGAGAGCTACTCTGATGTCGGGTAGCGACGTCAGGGGTTGGAATATAGAAAGCGCTCCTGATTCCAGATTCCAAAAAAAAGATTCCTGCACTGTGCACGGCACGGAACGACAGATACTTTGAGATAAAACACGTGCACGAATAAGTTTGTGACGACGGCTAGAATAACTAGACAAGTCCTAAACATCTAGTGACCCATTTTTTAATTAGATTTTCTAATCCAAGATAGGTGACACCTCAGGATTAATGATCATTAAAATTTTTACCACGATAATAACGTCCCGTTGCTAGCACGACAATTACACAACAAATATAATAAACATCATAGGCTAAAAGTTAACTAATAGTCGTCTAAACTAGTTATTAATCCTCTAATCAATATAACAACGTTATATCCAGGTCACTAATAGATCTAGGTCAAATTAAAAGTCCACAAAAAATAGGCAGGATAAACTTAGGGCGCAAAGAAGCGTATACTAATCGTTACGACATTCTATAGTCTGTCATCCTTGATCCCTAACCCAGTGACATGATATAGCTAACCTCATAAGGGAAATTAACTACAGACAACAACCACCCATGCTAACATACAAGTTAAATAAAATTGTAACATTATTACTCTAGAAACCCACCTTGGCTGTAGCCTATAACAACCTTCTCAACATATTATTAAGCCCTAAGTTGAGCTAACCTAAGCACATAATATCAGTAACATATAATGTTTTTAAAACATCTATAATATAAGTTTTCAACACTCACCGTTCGCTTGCAGGTGGGAGCGACCACCAGCGGTAATGGCGACGAATGTCAGCGCGAACCGCGGCGGATCAGGGTTTTGTGGCGGTGCTCCGGTGATCATGGTGGTGGTCGGCAGTTTTGATGGCTTTGGGGTGTTTTAATGGGTTGATCAATTGTATAGGGAGTCTCTGCCAAGGGGAGATCTGTTGATCAACGGTTAGGGTTGTAGGGAGGAGAGGAGGAGGCGCGCGTGGTGGTTTGGACTGGCTGGAGATGGCCACGGGACTGGTGGAGATGGCCGGAAGTTGCAGCAACCATGGGGAGTTTTGACGGTGTCTTGAAGAGGATGGGGAGGTGGTCACTGGGCGGCACGGTCGTCGGAGATCACACGGACCGGCGGGGTATTGGGCGGCGGCCACCGTCGGATGGCCGTGGAGAAGGTCCTACGGCCCAGGTCGATGGGGGACAGGCCGCCGGGGTTCTGGTTGGAGGATGTCGGGGTGAAGAAGAGGAGGAAGAAAAGAGATGTTGGCGGCTGCGTGAAGAGTCCTTGCGTTGATGAAAATTGCCCTAGGGTTTGCTGTGTTTATACAGACGAGGGTTTTAAATAATAAAAGTGTTAGTCTGCTGTAGCCTATGGGGTTGCGGGTTCTATAGGGCTAGGTTTTATGATATAATAGTTTAGGGTATTAGAGTAATATATTGTGTGTGGGGTAGAGATAGCAGCATGAAAAAGGTTAGGGCCTCATAGGGTCTATATACCTAGGGTTCTATTAGAATTTTTGTTTAGGGGGGTTAAAGTTGTGTGTGTGTGAAGAGAAACACGTGAAGAGGTCGGGACCTAGGCCTTAGGGTATAATTATAAAAGTCTGTGTGTGGTTCTACAATCTGATTCGGTCAAGGTCAAACGAGGAAATGGCCAGGGTTATACCAGAAAATAGGATTATAAAGAGGGTTAGAATTAATGAGGCAAAAGTGATATAAATTGAGCACAATAGCGAAAGTGGGTTAAACAGAGCTCTAAAATTGTGAAATAAATACTGGGGTGACCGGGACGACGAGAGAAAGAAATCTAAGGAGACGGATCACAATTTCGACGACGAGAAATGAAATTAAAAATAAAAAGGCCTCGCGACAAAAGTGAAAATCGTGACATCTCTTCAAATAAAGTCAAATCGTGGGAGATCGACCCGTGAATTGACGTTCCCAATCAACACCACAATTTTAATACTCTCAGAGAGGGTCACAATGACATATCACAGCATAGGGTTCGGATACAGACAACGTCTAAAATAAATACGTGCACGAACAGGACTACGTGCACGACAAGGCGTACAAGCGAAAACAGACCGTTACAGTAGGTATGAAATAAACATGGATATCGAAGTATGTAACGTAGTGCAAGGGGAATTGGGCCGTAATATGTGGCTAAGAGATGATAAAGTAAGAATGAGTATGGGAGAAGTGTGAATGACGTCGTGGGTGTAAAGCAATAAGAATGTATTGGGCGTGTTTGTGTGATGCATGTATGCGTGCATGGGTGTGCATGGGTGTGTGTAGGGAGAGCCATGCTAGTGTGAAAGGGGTTCATTGCAGATTCAAGTAGGATTAGTAGCATGATGCAGGTATTAATGGCATCTCCGTAAATTTTTAGAAAAGTGAGGGGCAAAATGGTCATTTGGACTAAAGAAGATGTGTATATATAGTAAAGTGGTGTGTGCATAAAGTAATGGCAAACTTGTAAATACCTAAAAGTTGAGGGGTATTTTTGGGAGGGTATTTTAGTCATTTTAAGTAGTTCATGGCTTATGGAGCAAGCTAAGAGTGTGTAGATTTTTCTTTAAGAAAATCTTATCTTTCTTTCTTGAACTTTCTCTTCTCTTCTCTCTTTCTCTTTTCCTCGTTTCCCCAATCTATGGCCGGCCACTCTCTCCCCCTTTTCTCCATCTTCTTCAATTCAAAACCCTAATTCTTTCTCCCAAAAATCAAGAAGCACAAGTGGTTGTAAGTGGGAAGAAGTTGGAGAAGAAAGAAAGAGGAGGAGGAGAGGAAAACCAAGCTTTGAGGTAAGGATTCAGCTTGGAATTGGAAATATGTTTAGGGTTTCATTCTAGCATGTTTTTATATCATGTTTACTCAATATGTAGTAATGGTAATCAAATTAATGTGCCATGATTCAATTCCATGCATAACCCCTTGAAATTCCAAGCAAAACCATCCCTTTTGAAATTCTGAAATTATGTTGTATGTTGATACTGTAATCCTGATTACTGTAGCTTGAATTAAGTTTCGAAAAAATTATATACTTGATGATCTTGAAGTTCTACCCTAAAATCATATAAAATTTGACATATGTTCAATTCAGAAATTAGGAGCAACAATTCCATCTTTACAACATGTCTGATTGACATTCAGTCTGGACATAATTTAGTAAAAAGGACCTCAGTACCTGCTCACACAATGGCATTTTATGTTCTTGATCTCGTTGTAAAGTTAACAAGTTTTTCTACAACTTCATCTCAGCGCATAATTTTCGAAATTCTGACTGCAACATGCCCAAAAAACAGCAATCTTTACCGCATTCAGAATCTGTCTGAAAAACAGATTTGACTTGCTTCACCAATTAATTCACCATAAATCATATAGTTCTTATTTTTGCATGAAACTTTATCTATGAATCCAAAACTACCATATCTACAACTTTCATTTAGAAGGTTTTGTCAAATTCTCAAGTAAAACTGATTATATATGGTCAATTTGTTGTGACTGTTTACAGTTTCCAGCAAGTTGAGCCATTTCTATGGGTTGTTAAATTATGTATAGTTAACAATGTTACTCCTATTGTGCATACTTCTTGTTATTACATCAAAGAAAGTTTGATTGGTGTGATATGCTATTAAATTGCTGATGATATTGTGATGTTGTACATGATGCATGCCAAGTATTTGTGAAAATGCCTAAATGAAACAAACGTTAAGAAAAATAAGAAATGAGCTTGTGTACTCTCGTATCATGAACCCTGTTATAAATTGGTGATGTTGGGAACATGAATGGCATGGCTACACTATTATACGTGAATGTTAATGGGATGTGATGGAGGGCATGTCACGAGAATGCATGACCCAGGTTACTATATGATGAGACGATGACTGAAGGCATGGCACTTAGGTGCATGACCCGTGTTGATGAAAGAAAGTTATTGAACATATACCATACCACCATGATTCCTATAATGGAATTTATAATGCTTAATTAATATTTGAAAATGTCTCAATCCCCTCCAAAAGGGGGTGAGCTGCTAAAACTGGGGTTTGGGGGAAAATTTGAGTAAATTGTGAGTATCAGACCTGGGCTACGAAGGCAGAGAGGTGATGATGTGATGATTATTTCCATCGCCTTTACAGGGAGCAGAGGGGCATTGACATTTGTGATGATGTGGTTTGGGTGTGGAGAGGTATATGGTGGAGAGCCTCACTCTTGCTACCATCCAGGGAGGAGGCGGAGATGCCCGGTGTACAGTGCCTGTGTCCACTGCACCGTGTGCCATACTTACCCCAAATCTTTAGGGTGAGGCTCGTGAGGCAGGTCCCCTGACGGGGCAGGGTGAGAGGCCCGGCATACAGTGCCCGTGTCCACTGCGTCGTGTGCAGTTTCCACCCCAGATCTTTGAGGTGAGGTCCAGGTCCTGGTATCCTATAATTTCCTCAAGTTTCCAACTAAATGAATTAATAGATAAGTGTTCTAATTGTTATTTCTTCTGCTGGCAGCACATTCTCTTTTCCCTTTTACATGCTTTGCTTGTGACACTATGTTATATCTCGGACAATTGTACTTATCTTATTAGAAAATGTTTGCTTGAACATTCGTACTATTATTGGCGCTAACCCTTTTCTTGCAGTAACTCGACTTCGGACAGCAAGTATGACCCCTTACTTGGTTGATTACTTTTCGCTATATTATTTAGTTTACATACTTGTTCCTCACGCCTTGCCTAGTGGTTGACGACTTTAAAACAGTGTTTCAAATCCAAATTGGTTCCTATTGGGGCACGCATTGACGTGCTCCTCCCTATTTTTCAGGTAGTAGGGGAAACATGGTTGGTGGTGACTTGGAGTTGGGTTCAGGGGTAGCAATTGGTGTGAGCTGTAGCTTGTATTGTGACTGGGTTGTATCGGGAGGTGGAGAGTGGTGGTGTATGAGTAGTGATGCACCTGGACTATGTATGTAAATGGAAGTTGTTATATATGATTTGTTGTTGTTGTTCTATGTTATTATGAGGTTGTTTTGATATTATTGTGGAGCTTCACTTGTACTATCCCAGCATGTGCACAGTGGCCTGCATGTTCTGTTTCTCCTTTCTCTCTCTTTCCTCTCTCATCGCATTCACTCTTCAGGATATTTGAGAAAAAAATTTAAAGTCCCGGGTATTCTGGAATTGGGGTCTGACAAAAGGCAAGGGTTTGGTCCTTGGGAATTGTAAGTATTGGCCGACCTATATTTGTGTATGCCACAATTAAACCCTTCTCTTTGATGGTGGGTTTATATAGATATGGAGGAAGGTTTATTTGGCTATAGGAGAATCAAATAGAATCCCTCAATTAAAGAAGATTTGAATTGGGATTGAATAAGAAATAGATTTGGGCTAGAGATGAAATTATATTTGAACTAATCCCATTAAGATATTTGAATCAATCCCATGAGATTCTATCCATCTCACCCCATGTTGGACCAAGTCCAAATGTGATATGTGTATAGCAAATCCACCAATTCCAATTTGCTATATGTATAGCAATTTCTCCATCTCTTTGATCAAGTCTCCTCTTGCAAATTTACGAGCGTGTCACCCCTGAAAAACACTTAGCACACATGTTAAATAGTTCGTACACGTTTGTTATCATCAAACTAGAGATCGCAGATCGCTGCATATAACAACCTGTGTTCCAGTTGTTGATACACTCAAGCTGTGACATGGCAACCTTATAGAAACCAACTTCATAAATACATATGATGTAATCTTGACTTGACCCAAACCATCGTGTCGTGAAAACATCGAGCGCCAGAGTAAGTTAAGCTAGATGCAAAAACAAGGGTCTGATTAGGCTAGACATTATGCTTTGGATGAGCGACACTCATGATCATAAATGGCCAGGGGTAAAATCTATATGGAATCATATGTGATATGATTCATGAAGAGTTCATGTGCCGACTACAGAGTCTAACAACTTGTTGAGCTAACTCAATGTTGTCAGACTCGGAGTAGTCGGATCCCTCTCCCACAAATATTTTATTATAATAAATTGTTTATTATTATGGCTTAAAAATTCTTTAAAAAAGTGGGAGAATATAGTTTAATAAAAACCACTTAAACTATACCAGAACATATGCTAATTCATTTCTATTAATAATTCAGTATGGAGTCGGGTCTCAAATTCATTATCGAGAAGAACGTGCTAGATGGGACAAATTACAAGGATTGGCTTAGGAACATAGAGTTGGTCCTCTCGCATGATACATTCCTCATTGATTCATCATGAATGGGCTGGTTATGCTTAATAAATATTCGAAATAAGATTTAGAAATTTAAGTTAAAGCATTTAACCAGATGGTTCTCAAAGTCAGTAGGAGCGAGCATATTACTTAGTTCAAAATCTTGTGACTAAGTAAAAGCTCCAAATTATAAAACCATCTATATGTGAGATCAAATCAAAAAGTTTTTGATTGAGTCAGAGTTATATAAACTTTAGTGTCATTAATGTATTGGACATAATTGACACTAGGATATTTGGTATATAAAGAATAATAAACACTGCATCAAGTTGCGTATGCTAAATGTTAGCTATACAAGAAGGAAAATTGTTGGAAGAGATCCAAAGCAATTTCAGATGATCAACCTGGTGTGATCAAGTGATGTATAAATAAGAATCCATTAAAATACATAATAGATACGTTTAGCAGATCCATTCTTAGGTTTGCCATATGAAGGTCCAGTGTGACTGATATGCTATAGCGGTATGAGATACCGAGATAAATAGCCTAAGTGCAAGTGGGAAATGTAGGGAGATGTATGTCCTTGAGGCATTTATCCTAAGATAAACATCTTGTTCTAATAATTATACGGTTCCAATTGTCATAGAATAAATTCTATGAATTATATACCTAGATAATTTCCTTTGACTTAAAGTGAGGTCATCACGTATCTAGATGTAGATCTAGATTGTGGGAAGTGAATGACCGATAAGAAATTAAGTCTTAAACGGTTCATGGTCATTGATGTGTCGAGAATAGGGTATCGGCACATCGGATAGACCATTGTTTGTCTTACCGTAAGGGTAATGATGATCTCATAGTCATTCGGCCTGGCGAAGTCGGAGACAAGGGACACGTATTCATTGGAGAATGAGTTCACTGAACAACCAACTTAGAGTTATTAAATGGTTAACCTTTAACTAAGCTGTTAATAATAACTCTATAGTGATGATACGCAAGCTGGTCCCTAATACCTGAAGTCATTTGTACAAACCTGTTTGTGAATAGTGTCACTTAGATCTATGACCTAGTTTCGACGCTAGGCTTACTGAAAGGTCTTAGGTTGGGTGACACCTGAAGCATGCGAGGAAAGTAAATGACTAAGATGGGATTCGTCTCTTCCGTTAAAAGGAAAGTTAGTGTCATAGGCTCAGTACGGTCTTTGTGTTAATCTTCGGCCAGGGTACGTTGTAGGATGTACAACGTGTATATAACAAAGACCGATGTATACTGACCGATGCTGGCTAATGGAGTTGACGGTTAACCATACCCTAGGCCATGCAATGACCCAGTTATGATGAAGGGACTAAAACTGCGATATTCATCACTGGCACAGTCAGAGTGATCCCGACGACACTTTTGTCGATGGGTCAATCACGTAAGTATGATTCTGAAATAGAGACGACACCTGCTACTCGTGGTTACTGTTGTCTAGGGACTTCGTGTCCCAAACTGTAGTAGGGTCAGGCTGTAGGGTCTCACACCGAGTAGTATTCACGTCTTGGTAATAGGAAGAACTTTAAAGAGGAATGCATTCGATGCAATGGAATAATTTAGTTCACAAGTCAGTTGTGAGATTAAAGATAAAGGAGTTTAGCATTTAGAATTGAAGAGGACTTCTTGAGGAATCTACAGGAAGAAACCGCGTTGGAATCGGAGCTCAAACGAGCCCAGAAACACGAAAACAACAGAAAGGGGCCAAAGTGGGTCAGACCCACTTTGGAAGGCAGGCGCACCCGCAAGGGAAAGCGGGGCCAGCCCACTAAGGTGGGCGGGTGCACCCGCTGCCGCAGCGGGGCCAGCCAGCTTGGCGGGCTGGCATGCCCGCACGGCCCAGCGGGGGCCGGCCCGCGGAGCGGGCCGGGCGGCCGCAGTGGCCCGCAGCGGGGCATGCCCGCTAAGTGGGCAGGCGCGCTCGCTGCACCTGATTACGGGCGCCCGCCTACAATGGGGGCGGGTGCGCCCACAAGCCTTAGCGGGCACGCCCGTAACTTAAGGGTTGTGTTCTTGGGGGTTTTTGAAACCCTTGATGACGGCTATAAACTACGATTTTTGCTCAACTTTGAGCAATTGTTTGAGGGGTCAAATGAAGTCGGAATTCATCGTCGTTTGTTCCTATGCATTCACCATTTGAATCTCTTCGAAATGATAAGTTGAATCATCTTTGAAGCTCAATGATGCGGGAGATTTATTTAGTTGAAGTTAGGCCTTTGAAAAAGGCTTACTAACTTAATTAAATCCCTCTTTCACTAGTTAGTCCCACATTGCTCGTGCGACGAGCAAGGGGGTCCGGCTCCATATATAAATAGGGGTGCACACCCCTTGGATAGAAAAGCACCAAGTCTCCGATTAGAGAAGCTCCTAATTTTTTAGCACGCTCGACCGTCGACTTAATTATTCCTCCTCTTTCTTCCTATCCTCCAATCGAGTCCTAGCAGGATGGCGAGGAGGTTTGGATCTGATTTAGAAGTCTCTGACGTGGATCTGCTCAAATGAAATCTTCTTCAACAAGTGGTTAGCCCGGAGGCGGGTGTCGGCTCGTTTCGGGGGGATCAGTTCGAGGGTACAAGGCGGCTGAGCTTCGGGGAGCGAAAGAAGGTGGTTTGGTACATCTTGCCTGCACCAAGACAAGATTCCGGGTATGTAATTTAGTAACTTTCTAGTTTTATTTTTTTAATTATGTCACAGTAGCTTAGATCCCTCTTGGAGTGGTCAGATCCACTACAAGTTGGCATAGATCATGGCTAAGGGTCTGGCTTCCTTAGGGCTTCGCTAAATTGTTTAGAATTTTTATTATTTCCGCTATTTTGGTTTGCTTCTTAGTCCGTCCGACTTAGGACGGGCACAGATCAGAGCCCTAAGGGTCCGCCAAAACCCTTCAAGGTCGTCGTCCCTGTCGAGGTCAATGAGCGACCACTTCGTCTCCAATACTACGACGAGGAAAGAAACTCAGAGGGCCTCGAGCTCTACCTACAATTAGTAGATGAGGTCCGTGAACGGGCGCTGGTGACCCTCATCGAGCAGAAGGGGTGTATAGCCCACTACTTCAATTCTAAAGTCCACGAGCGCAGCTTCCGTATGGGAGACTTGGTACTGCGCAAGGCCGCCTGCACTCCCAAGATCCTCAAGCAGGGAAAGCTCGCTGTTGTGCCGGCCGGTATCTGCTAGACGTATCATTGTGTGTGTGCTCGTATTTTCGTTTTGACCATCCGGATGTTTTCGTACGTGAGTTCTATGTTTGTGCGTCAACGCGAGCGCATATCCGTTTTTCGTTCACCGCATCATCATAAATTGACTATCAATTTTTAACTAATTACCTTAACCTAATTATCTCACTAATTAACCTAATTATCATCATAAAATGACACGTGAAATCACTTCTACGACATCCGTGGCTAAAAATGTGATCCAACGACTTATAATTTGATTTATCTTATTTTAGAACATTAGCGAAGAAAATCAATTTTCATGTCGTATGAGTTAAATCCACATACTCAGTATTTTTGTTAAATTGTTGTAAATATTGCTCGACACTCTTGTAACCATGTAAATTGTTGCGTAAAGATAAATGGTCACATTATTTAATTGTTGCATGTCTTAAAATGACTAACAAGAGAGTGACATCGTGAAATCGTGCGCCTCGAAGGTGAAATCGTGACTTTCGTGATGTCATGTAAGTTGACTAGGCTGGCTCGTGTTCCAGCAGAAGTCTTGGGGTGGGGTAAGGATTGAGCGGCTACTAGGCGTATGACCGGGTACTCTCTTCAAGGGCACCACACGTATGCGGTGGGTTAGCGCCAATCACAGTAAGCCCCCGTGAGAAGAACGACCCACTCATCGCGTCCTAAAGGCGAGAACCCTATTATAGACGTGTGACACTAACATGGAACTTGCAAATTGAAATTGTTACCTCGGTGAAATTGACATGCATTACTTTACTCGTCAGATTGTTTAGAACTGCATGATAGGATGTATTACTTTGAAATCAGCAAGTTTAAACTTTTATTGTTATCTCGTTTAATTTATAATTGCCTCTTAATATTCAGTATACATTTGTATATCTTGCCTTGGGTTCTAACATCTTCTTGCATACCCTTGCTGACATACATTCATGTTTTTGGATGTATGTCAGATCCCGAGCCTGAGTACCAGGAGGTTCCTTACGAAACACCTGACTTGGAGAGTCAGGAGTTCACTGTAGACGCCGAGTCTCTCCCTGCGGAGGACTAGAGGACCTTTACCGTTGCTGCTTGCCTTAGTTACTTTTCTTTGTGGTTGCGTGTACGTTATTATTGTTGTATTTCGGCCCAGCTGAAGCTTGTTGTTTTATTTCATGAACGGACGTTTATTTTCTGGATGTGGCTTGTAATGTATGAATAATTCTTGTTGTTCTGAAAAGTGTGCGAAGGACCTGCCCTTGCGTTTTACCACAAACGCTTAGTGAACCCGAGCTCCATCGCTCCGGTTCAAGTGAACCCCAGTAACGCTCTCGCTCCCATCGTATTTTGGGGAGCGGGGCGTTACAGGTTTTGGTGGTGGACCACGCAGGTCCATCTCTCTGTATTTGCGAATTCAGAACAATGAGAATATTTTCATCAGCCAAACATCTTGAAAGATCACATACGTGAGTTTAACTCGGGCTTTTCTTATCTCAGAATGGCTGGGAGGCGAAACGCCTGAAATGGACCCAGAGCTGCTGGAGGTGGAGAGGACGACATCCGCCAGATGCTTGGTGTTATGAGGGAAATGCGGGAGGTTCAGCACCATTTGGTCCAAGAGGGACTCAGGCTGGACCAGCTGCTCCACCACCGCGTCATGAGCCTGGGACCAAGCAGTTCCAAGAGATGCATCCGACGAGCTTCTCTGGACGAGAGGGCCCACTAGCGGCCGAGGAATGGCTTCGCAACACTGCGGATAACTTGGGTCTTGCTCGAGTCAATCCGAACGATTGGGTGGATCTCGCCAAGAAACAGCTGACAGATAATGCCCGTCACTGGTGGGATGCTGAAGAGGCTAGGCTGATCAAGCCGATTCCATGGGCTACTTTCCATCAGAGGTTTGACGCCCAATACTTCCCGAAGGCTGCAAAGAGGGAAATGCAGCAGCGCTTCATCAACCTGGAGCAGGGCACCAGGACAGTCGACGAGTATGAAGCTGAATTTACCATGCTGAGTCGATTTGCCCCTACTCTGGTAGCAGACAAGGAGGACTGTGCACACCGCTTTCTACAGGTCTTGGATATAGACATACAGAGTGTGTTGTCTGGGAGCACCTTTACCACTCATAAGCAAGTCCTGGTAGCTGCGAAGAAGCATGAGCAGGTAGCTTATCAGAAGAGGGCACGTCAGGCGAGCAAGCGCCTGATGGAGCCACAGAGGAGTGCACCTAGGCCCGGTTTTCGTCCTGTTCAGACCACACAGTTCAAAAGGCCAGCTGTACCTGTCCCCAACCGAGCGAAGCTGGTTTTCCATTTCTGCAGTAAGCTTGGTTATGTGAAGAAAGACTGTAGGAGGATGCTGAATCAGTGTTTGATCTGTGGATTGCCTACTCATGCTGCAAAGGATTGCATCCACGGTTCTCGACCTGTGCCTCCTAGAGCACCTGGACCCGCTCAGAGGACCGCACCGGCACCTGGACAACGTGGACCACCTTTGGTTCCACAGGATCGAGCCTTTCAGCAGGCCAATCCGTCGAAGCGCAGAGTTTTTACCATGACAGCCGATGAGGCTGAAGCTGAGGACGATGTGATTGCAGGTAACCCCTAGACTAGTCTTCCTTATTCATGCATTATGTTTGATGAGTTATATCCATGTTTAACCTAGTTGCATGTTACCCTTAGGTGTCATCCTAGTTTCATCTCACCCGGCCTTGACCCTGTTCGATTCTGGAGCTTCCATGTGCATCCTATCTCGGAAGTTCGTAGTCGAACACTCGATACCCACCTATACACTTCCCAAGTGTTGGAATATTACAACTGGGAATGGTGTAGTGAAGGTTGCACTGGGATGTAGACCATGCCCGTTGGTGGTTAGTGGACACGAATTATATGCTGACTTCATTGTCCACGATCTATCCAACTTTGATGCTATTCTCGGCATTGACTAGTTAGGAGCTTTTTATGCCATGATCGACTGTCACAGGAAGAAAGTCGTATTCGAAATTCCTGACCACCCAGTGTTCGAGTTTGTCAGTGGAGGACGTTCACTTGGACCGGTCAAGTTCCGAGCCCAGCCATACAGATTAACTATTGCATCCATGATAACTGAGCCAGAGAAGCCTGCAGTAGTGAGAGATTTTGAAGACGTCTTCCCTGAAGACATTTCTGGATTGTCGCCTGACTGAGCATTGGAGTTCAGCATTGATCTTATGCCTGGAGCTAAACCAATTTCCAAGGCGACGTACCGCATGGCCCCTGCAGAGTTAGAAGAGCCGAGGAAGCAGTTGGATGAGCTAATGTAGAAGGGTTTCATTCATCCCAGCGTATCTCCCTGGGGTGCACCCGTCTTGCTGGTGAAGAAGAAGGATGGATCCAGGAGGATGTGCATTGATTATCGGGAGCTGAATCAGATCACAGTGAAGAACAAGTACCCGCTGCCTCGTATTGATGATATCTTCGATCAGCTTGGTGGATCGAGAGTATTTTCAAAGTTGGACCTCCGGAGCGGATATCATCAAGTCAGAGTCAAGAAGGGAGACGTGCCCAAGACAGCTTTTCAGACTAAGTATGGGCATTATGAGTTCATTGTCATGCCGTTCGGTGTGACCAACACTCCTGATGTGTTCATGAATCTCATGAACCTTATATTTTACGACTTCCTCGACAAGTTCGTGGTGATCTTTATAGATGATATCCTTGTGTACTCAAGAAGCGAGGAGGAGCATGTAGAGCACTTGAAGATGGTGTTGGAGACGCTCCGTCATCATAGACTATATACCAAGTATAGCATATGCAAATTCTGGCTGGACAGAGTTGTATTTCCTGGGCATGTAGTATCAGGAGCTGGCATTTCAGTGGATCCAGAAAAGGTCAGAGCAGTCAGTGAATGGCCTACACCTCGATCAGCATCTGATATTAGAAGTTTCCTTAGATTGGCTGGATACTATCACAGATTTATCAAGGATTTCTCGAGGATAGCTGAGCCGATGACGAGATTGACGAGGAAGGATGTTAAGTTCAGTTGGTCAGACTCTTGTGAGCAAGATCTTTCTACTTTGAGGGAGAGACTGACTTCTGCACCAGTCTTAGCTATTCCAGACAGAAGCGGAGGCTTCGAGATTTTCTGCGACGCATCAGGCAAGGGACTTGGATGCGTTCTACACCAGCATGGTCATGTAGTCGCTTATGCTTCTCAGCAGTTGAAGATCCAGAGAAGAATTATCCGACTCACGACTTGGAGTTGGCTACCATCATATTTGCTTTGAGGATTTGGAGACATTTCTTACTTAGTGAGAAATTGAAAATTTTCACTGATCACAAAAGTTTGAAATATATATTCACTCAGAAGGAGCTGAATATGAGGCAGCGCAGATGGTTGGAATTGATGGCAGACTACGACATCGATCTTCAATATCATCCAGGGAAGGTGAATGTCGTACCGGATGCCTTGAGTCGACTGCCCGAAGTGATGATTCTCACAGCTCAGTGGTGATTGCAGCAGAATCTACGAGAGATGGATGTTGAAGCTGTCCTACCAGGAGTCACATCGTCATTGATGAGCATGCAGATTCAATCGACGATGGTGGATCGGATCAAGACTGCTCAAGATGGAGATGCTAAATTGAAGAAGATTAGAGAGCAGGTTGAAGCAAGACTTCGGACAGATT
Organism: Scilla litardierei; assembly: GCA_030789695.1. Lineage (NCBI taxonomy): Eukaryota > Viridiplantae > Streptophyta > Magnoliopsida > Asparagales > Asparagaceae > Scilla > Scilla litardierei. The sequence continues at coordinate 116,355,926 of CM061140.1, forward strand.
TTCTGATTCATGCGGATGGATATTTGAGATATGGTCGTAGGATCTACGTGCCTACAGGAGATATCAGAGAGGAATTGATGAATGAGGCTCACAGTTCGCCGTATTCTATTCATCCTAGAGGTACGAAGATGTACAAAGATCTTCGTCAGAATTTCTGGTGGCATGGGATGAAGAGAAGTGTGGCACGGAGCATTGCCAAGTGTCTTGTATATCAGCAAGTGAAGGCTGAACATCGTCGCACTGCTGGACTACTACAACCTCTATCGATTCCAGAGTGGAAGTGGCAGCACATCACGATGGACTTCGTGACTGCTTACCTCAGAGGACCAGGTAGAACGACGCGATTTGGGTCATCGTTGATCGATTGACCAAGTCTGTGCACTTTATACCTTTCCGAGTTGGACAATCCACGGAGATATTAGCAAGGAAGTATATGGAGGTAATGACCTAACTCATGCCTTTATAATTTCCTCCTAGTACTAGTCCTGATGCGAATTATGTCGTGTAGGAGATCGTGCGCTTGCATGGAGTCCCTGTAAGCATTGTATCAGACAGGGATACGAGATTCACATCTCAATTCTGGAAGGGTCTGCAGACCAATCTGGGTACCAGTCTGAAATTCAGTACTACGTATCACCCACAGACGGACGGCCAGTCGGAGCGCACTATTCAGATCTTGGAGGATTTATTGACAGCCTGCATGTTAGATCTCAAGGGTTCGTGGGAGGATCATCTACACATGGTGGAGTTCTCCTACAATAACAGCTATCAGGCGAGCATTGTCATGGCGCTATTTGCTGCTCTCTACGGGAGGAAATGTCGATCGCCACTGAGTTGGGATGACATCGGTGATAGAGAGCTCTTAAGGCCAGAGATGATAGTGGAAGTAGTTGATGTCATGCGAGATATCAGGGACAAGCTTCGGATTGCCCAGGACCGTAATAAGCATTGGGCAGATGCTAAACGTCGTCCTCTAGAGTTTCAACCGGGAGATCATGTGTTCCTGAAGATCTCTCTGAATCGAGGAGTGATTCGATTTGGAAAGAGAGGCAAGCTTAGTCCGAGATATATTGGACCTTTCGATGTGCTAGAGCGAGTTGGAGAAGTAGCATATCGCTTAGCTTTACCGCCATCCTTAGAGGGAGTTCATGACGTCTTCCATGTATCCCAGCTGCGTCGTTATATCAGCGACCCTTCTCATGATGTGGACTACTCTGAGATTACGGTTCAACCGGATCTGACATATAAATAACAACCAGTGGGGATCCTAGATCGACGTCAGAAAGTCTTCAGGAATAGGACTGTTGATCTAGTCAGAGTGATGTGGCATCGCGATTCGCCAGGAGAATCTACCTGGGAGCGGGAATATGAGATACGAGAGCGTTATCCATATTTGTTTCCTGCTCCTTAGTTGATAAGAATTCTGAGGACGGAATTTTTCTTAAGGTGGGTAGGATGTAACGGCCGGTATCAGCTAGACGTATCATTGTGTGTGTGCTCGTATTTTCGTTTTGCCCATCCGGATGTTTTCGTACGCGAGTTCTATGTTTGTGCGTCAACGTGAGCGCGTATCCGTTTTTCGTTCACCGCATCATCATAAATTGACTATCAATTTTTAAATAATTACCTTAACCTAGGTATCTCACTAATTACAAAAATTTCTAATCACTTTTAACTTTGCTAATTACCTTATTTATTTTAATAATTACATTTTACTTAATTGCCTTAATTAAAAGTTAATTACCGATTAACTTTTTTACTATTGGCTGAAAATCTTTACCCTAATTATTTACCCCTAATTAAATTGCTAATTAAAATCTAATCTACCAGGTAGAATCCCACCGATTGTTTAGGTGAGATCCAACCAACACTTCAATCCCCTTCCCCCACTGCTAGCTTCCTTCCATCAAGGCTCCCCAACTCCATTGTTTTAACAGCAACGACAAGGCAAAACCCATCGTCTTCCTCTTCCTCTTCTCCTGGCAAACCAACCAGCAAACGTTTCCTCTTCCCCTGCAAAATCCATCAAACCCAATCCCAATACCCATTTCCAGAATCAACAAGAAATCAAACAACCCTCAAGCAAACCCATTTCAGATTCATCATCTTCCCAAACAAATTTCTCAGAGCCAAATCAAAATCAGCCACAGAATTTCCCATACTTTCCTTCCAAAAATCATTTTTCAAACAACAATCAAAACTGAAATTGAAGAGGATGAAAAATCAAAATCAAATCAACCCCAAACTGAAATCTAGAGAGGAGAATCTGAAATCTAGCTTAGATCTTTACAAATCAATTTCAGAATTCTTACAAATCAAGCACTAACCAAACTCCATCTCTTCTTCTTCATTCGTTCTCCCTTTTCCCTTGGCCGACCTCCTCCCTCACCACCCTCAGCCTCAGCCGCCGCCGGCCAGGAGCCCGCACCGCCGCCGCTGTGAGGAGCGACCGCCGGCCTGTAGCCGTCGACGCCCATAGAAGCCGCCTGCAGCCGTCGGAGCCCCGCCGTGTCCGCCCAGAAAACACCGGAGCCCCCTCCTTCTTCCCCCGTCGCGCGTAGGTGAGGCTCCTTCCGTCGTTACGTGAGCTCTTTTTGCTTCAAGCAAGAGAAAACAAAAAAAAGAAAGAAAGAAAGGCAGAACGCAAAGAGAGAAAGACAGAGAGCTGAGAAAAAGGGAGGCCTTAAAGAGTAATATAGAGAGAGAGAAAGAGAGAGAGGGTAAATGGGTTTTATTATTGTGTAAGAAGGGTTTTTACTTGTGATAGTAGGTATACCCCCCTTTAATGAAATGTTAACATGCTAATAACCCATTCAAATTAACTTGATACCCTTGTAATTAGATTAGTAGAGTTAATTAACATTAACTAGTGTTGTTTTTAAATGTTAATCTGCTCGTATTATTTTAATCCAGCATGTTAGTAATTTTTAGGTTGATTAAACTAGTACAAAATAAGGCGTGCCATGTTAGTATGACCCTATGCAACGTTACACTGGCCGGAGAACCTGATAAATTAACCGAACCCACTTTAGAGATTAATTTAATAATGCGTTTGTCTCATGAAATATCTAATTCAGTGATTTGTTTAACTAAAACAGAGAACTGTTATCACCGAACGAAGTACCCGTCAAGACAAACCCAACGGCACCAAAATCGCCGAAATCAGGCAAGTATGCATTTATAGTGAATTTGTGAAGGTAAATGCTCTTTTAGCTTCTTGTATGAAAACTTACATAACTCAAAACCTGCACGTGAAATGACGCGTGAAATCACTTCCACGACATCCGTGGCTAAAAATGTGATCCAACGACATATAATTTGATTTATCTTATTTTAGAACATTAGCGAAGAAAATCAATTTTCATGTCGTATTCGTTAAATCCACATACTCAGTATTTTTGTTAAATTGTTGTAAATATTGCTCGACACTCTTGTAACCATGTAAATTATTGCGTAAAGATAAATGGTCACATTATTTAATTGTTGCATTTCTTAAAATGACTAGCAAGAGAGCGACATCGTGAAATCGTGCGCCTCGAAGGCGAAATCGTGACTTTCGTGATGTCATGTGAGTTGACTAGGCTGGCTCGTGTTCCAGCACAAATCTTGGGGTGGGGTTAGGGTTGAGCGGCTACTAGGCGTATGACCGGGTACTCTCTTCAAGGGAACCACCCGTATGCGGTGGGTTAGCGCCAATCACGGTAAGCCCTCGTGAGAAGAACGACCCACTCATCACGTCCTAAAGGCGAGAACCCTATTATAGACGTGTGACACTAACATGGAACTTGCAAATTGAAATTGTTATCTCGGTGAAATTGATATGCTTTAATTTACTCGTCAGATTGTTTAGAACTGCATGATAGGATGTATTACTTTAAAATCAGCATGTTTAAACTTTTATTGTTATCTCGTTTAATTTATAATTGCCTCTTAAAATTCAGTATAAATTCGTATATCTTGCCTTGGGTTCTAACATCTTCTTGCAGACCCTTGCTGACATACATTCATGTTTTTGGATGTATGTCAGATCCTGAGCCTGAGTACCAGGAGGTTCCTTACGAGACACCTTACTTGGAGAGTCAGGAGTTCGCTGTAGACGCCGAGTCTCTCCCTGCTGAGGACTAGAGGACCTTTAACGTTGCTGCTTGCCTTATTTACTTTTCTTTGTGGTTGCGTGTACGTTATTATTGTTGTATTTCGGCACAGCTGAGGCTTGTTGTTTTATTTCGTGTACGGACGTTTATTTTCTGGATGTGGCTTGTAATGTATGAATAATTCTTGTTGTATAGAAAAGCGTGCGAAGGACCTGCCTTTGCGTTTTACCACAGACGCTTATTGAACCCGAGCTTCACCGCTCTGATTCAAGCGGACCCCAATAACGCTCTCGCTCCCGTCGAAGGGACCAAGTCCATCACCACCGAACGACCCTCGACCCTCGATCGTCAGCAGTAAGCCAAGGGGTCACCCTTGCCACTGAACGACTTTCGATCGTCGTCGATCGTAAGTCGAAGGGACCACGTCCCTCGCAACCAACCGACCCTCGACCCTCGATCGATGACGGTCGTAAGTCGAAGGGACAAAGTCCCTTGCCACTGAACGACCTTCAATCCTCGATCATCAGCCGTAAGCCAAGGGGTCACCCTTGCCATTGAACGAATCTCGATCGTTGGCGACTGTAAGTCGAAGGGACTGCATCCCTCACAACAGACCGACACTCAAACCTCAATCGACGTCGGCTGTAAGTCGAAGGGACTGAGTCCCTTGCCACCGAACGACCTTCGACCATCGATCGTCAGCCGTAAGCCAAGGGGTCACCCTTGCCACTGAACTACTCTCGATCGTCGTCGATTGTAAGCCGAAGGAACCGAGTCCCTCGCCACCAAACAACCATGTCGAGCAAATTCCTGTCAGATAGTGTCACAACACTCCAACGACCCAAGTCAACTAAACTTACGTCGTTGGAGGGGGGCCACTTACATGCGCATATAAACACTGACGAGGATTTCAAAAAAAAGAGGGAGAACACTGCAGAAAGAATAAAAATGCTAAAAATTCTTAATTCTTTTCCTATTGCAAAAATTCTTTGTACATGTGACTCGCCCGAAAACGGTCTTACAAAAGTGGTGATTCGTAGAAAATTAGGAAGATGAGGCATCGTCGGGTGTAAAAAGGTCCTTTATCACTCTCGCCACCCTATCCATCTTCGAGGTGGTCCGAGCCTTGTAAGCATCAACCTCTTTCCACTTCTCGAGAAGCTTGACCTGAAGGTCAGCAACCTCCTTCCTCGATGCCTTGAGCTCTGCACGGAGTTGAGATCGCTCTCTCTCCCACTGTGCTTCCGCCTGCTTCCTGGTGATCGACACGGAGGCGTAGCTGGATTTCGCCTCCGCGGCCACCCAATCCGACACGGCCTTGGTGGAAATAGTTGTTCCTAAGTCATCCTCCAGCTTCCTCACCTGAGCTCAGAGCTCGAAAGCTTGATGCTCGGCAGCCGCCAGCCGGCGCTGTCCCTCAATCATATCAAGGGCCCTGCGGCGCAGGCAAGTGCCAAAAATGGTCACCTGCCGAGAACGACAATCAGCAAAAACAGAAATGTGAGCAAAAAAGGAAGGCACGATGGCAACGAACCTGAAGGCCACTGCGAACAAAGCAGTTGACCATCGTCTCGAGGTCGACCCCCTGTAGAAAGTCAAAATCCCTCGGCTCAGTGATGTTCTCCGCCAGACGAGCCACCGTCCCGAAGTCCAGGAGAGCCGACTCGTCCTTCCCCATGACAAACGAGGGCCGGTATGGCTCCCCCTGCGCCTGCACAGGGTGGCCAGCCGAAATGCGGTTCAACAGCAGAAGATGGTCGAACTCTGGGGAGATGGGGCCGACGAGAGAGACCGGAGGGACAATGTTCTCATAGGGCCACCTGTCGAGAGGCGGGATGGCGGAAGGATCAGCCCCGCCGCGAGGACCAGAAGGAGCCGCCTTCAGAGCCCCAGCAGCCTGGCTCGAGGAGCATCCAGTCTCCCCCATGTCGGGAAGGAAGTGTTCTGTTTCCTCCTCTTCCTCTTCAACCCTTTTACTCTTCCGATCTTCCTCGTAGGCCTGCTCCCGCTCTGAGGTCAGGTCTCTGTATGCTCCGCCTGCCATCTCTGATTACCGAAAGCAAGCGGAAGAAGAAGATTTCCTTTAGTTGCAAAGAGACAGGAGTGCAAAATCCCCTGACTTCACAACTCCATTTTCTTAAACACGAAGGGACTTTGCCAGCTCAGTACCCAATGACTGACATGCATCGGACAACCGCCAAAAGCAACGGTTGAGATCATCTGAAGACGAGAGGTTTTGGCGGCACAAATCAAATCAGCCTCTCCGAATGTCGCGCCTCATTAAATGAAAGTACTCATTATTCGGCCTCGATCAGCAATATCTCTCAAGAACGAGTGATGGGTGCCATTGTTAGTGCATGGATACGAACTCGATTGGGTATCCGCATACCCGACCCGTTCCTTCTCCGTGACCCATTACCCCCACACTCTAAGCGGGCTACGACTGAGTCGGGCAAACGGGTCAGACGATCGTTGGACTGGCTCCGACCTTCAAGGAAGAGTTAATGGGGCCTAATAAGTGGGCAGCGGTTTGCTCGAATCCCGGAGAGGATCGTGCCCTAATCAATAAGGTGCGGTTAGGCCTCATCAAGGAAGAGCTGCCTATAAATAGGTCGATGGACAAAGGTAAAGGGGTTTCATCTTCAAGGTACGAGTGTTAATACGTAGAACTCTATCTTCTTGCTTCTCCATTATAATATTCTATACTTCTCATTTAATCATGCAAGCCCTTTAAAATAGGGAACAACTAAAATTGAGAGGCATGCACGCACAAACTAAATTAGTTGATTAGTGGCATGTGGAGATGGTAGTCTTTGCAATTGAGAGCATTGAAAAGAGTTGCCAAAAGGGTATGCGCAATTTTTGCGCTAGCATTCCGGAGTGAATAGATCGATGGAGAATATGAGCCTTTGGTTAGGTAGCGGATAATGGCCCATTTGGCGACGTCCTTTGCATGGAAGGTCTCGATGGCGTTCAGCGCGCATGTGCCGATAGAGAAGACGAGGAATTTGTTATGGTCAAGTGCAATGACAGATTGGCAACTGGGCCGGCGCCTCCGGCTGGATCACCTGTGTATAAGGAGGTTCATTGCGGCTAGTGTCCACAAAGATATGAAAACATGGCAACCGGAGGTCATAACAGGAAATTTCGTCCGGAAATATCACAGTGACAGAGGAATTACTGATACAAATTGTTCATGATTTAATGTGTTCCAATAATAATAATACATGTTAAAAAAAAGTGTCGAATGAATAAACCAATACATGTTAAAAAAACTGTTCATAAGATGAATTACGTATGCAAATTGTTCATGATTTAAAGTGTTCAAATAATAATACAAGTTAAAAAAACCAGTTGAAATTATATCGAGAAGATTATACAAACCCCTTGGAGTCGAATCCATGGTTGAGAAAGGAAGAGCCGGGAGGTATACCGGCGCCGGAGAAGTCCCGATGCAGACGTCGGAGAGGGAGAGGCGAGGGTTCAACCAGACTTCACCTTCGTTGGCCTAAAATCACCAAAATCAAAAGCCAAGAAAAATAATGTCGATGCATGCGGTTAATACTGCCATATTCTGGCTAGAACCGAACCACAAATGTGACTGGCTGCATCTTTTTGATGTCGAAACTTGAAAGTAGGGATGATGACATTTGTTAGGGGTTGATTCAGCTTTGTTTCTGTCTCCAAGCACTTCGCTCGGCTTCGCCCGCAGGAATTAGCGGCCCTTTTTTGAGCATATTGTACCAGTTTCGGAGCTGGACAACACACATCCGCTTTCGTTACATGCACTCACCCTTGGTTAAACGACTAAAACCCCAAATGCGTTTGTCCCACATCGGCTGCGTTTGAGACTGAGAAGGGGTCGGTTGGTATAAAATGGGGTGGTGGGCGAACTTGGATCCATACTTACCTGGACGGGGTCCTTGGGTGATCAAGCAGGCTCATGCCTAGCTCAGTGGGCCTCATTGCACTTTGAGGCTGCGCTGGGCTACCATCTCCCCAAGTGGGAGAGTGGACGTCATAATTTGTTGCTGAGGGGGTACGCGCTTGCGCGGCCCCCGCCAATTTCAATTTCTTCAAACTTTCTTCTCCCGCCAATTGTTTGTTTACAATTACCTTTAATATTTTGACAAGCCTTCGTTGCATTGGATCCGTAGAGGATATTGTACTGGACGCATGTCGATGTCAAATCAAGCATTATATCCACCGCCCTTTTGCCGAAATCACGCGCATCTTCACTCCTTTTGCAATAACAACTTGCCCCTTCTAATGTCTTGTCCGATAATATAATACGATCTACGTACTGCGCAACTAAACTACAAACAATCAGATCCCTCCGTGATGCACCCTATTTCCATCCGGTTCAGTGGGATATCAACTAGCATACTTCATTTGTACGATGATCTCGCACGATGCAAGATGGTGGTTTGCTATGCCTAGTGCGTCGCATCCTTATAACTGATTTATAGTATCGTCTGCCAACTAATTAGAGCGTCTGCATCGTCCCTTATCTAACCGAACAATAGACAAATGCATGGTTAAGTACGTTCGGATTCATTAGTCATTTTTCCTTCACAAGTGCATCCATTCACCATTGCATGTGCACACCGATTTGCTTCCGCGCGCGCACGGGCGCACACACTCTAGTAAACTAGGTACGTCTTTTGCTGACACCACAAAAAAAATCATGTTTCCATTGTTTTTTTTAAATTATTTTTTCGATCTGTACATATTCTAAAACCTCGAAATCCCAAACATGGGTAAACCCTAGGTCTATTCGACCCTCTCTATTCACTCGTTACAAAATGTCTTATCTTTCAGAAACCACTGATTTTATAACAATCGGATCGAGGGTCCCAATATCGTTGGACTTCTCTTGATTTATGGTATTTTGATCATCCATGATGTGTAGAACATGAATATCATTCATCTAACCATTATAAAACTACCAATTTTCAAGTGACACCTCGGAGTTTTAATCGTTCATCTAATCATTATAAAAAGTTTTGTTACATCGAAACCGTTAACTTTTACGGCCGTTAAATGAACAGGCAAAACCCTTAGGATTCAGATGAAAATTTAGGGTTAGGAGTTCTAAAACATGGGATCACAATCAGTTGTTCGGAGCGAAGAAAATAATTTCGGGATGGGGTGGAAGTTTGATGCTACATGTTTACGGGTGTTTTCTCACCACTGAATCATTGACCGACGACTGTACGGTCAATGTGGTCAAGGGGTCGGTTGAGATCCCTTGGGCACGCCAAGCTCTCGTGCGCTCGGCGTGGGTCGGAGATGGAATCGAGGTTGAGCGTCGGTCCTTGGCTGAAGCGGAGCTGAGGGGAGGCCTCGGCTCTGTTCGATGGGCTCGGCATCGGTTGGATGCACGTCAAGGGGCAGCCTCGGCGCTCCACTCGGAGCTCGGTCTTCGGTCGGTTGCCACACCCGCTAACAGCGAGGGTGGTCGTCGGGCGCTAAGGGGTAGCCTCGGCGCCTCAGTCAGCTTCTTCCTGAATGGACGAGAAACTCGTCAGGGTGGCCGGATCTTGGTTCCGGCCGAATCCCCTCCGATGCCTAATTCAGATCAGGGTCTGAGGAGTACTTGGCGGGGTAGGTATGATTCGAGAGGAGATCGATACGCTAACCCTCGGCGCGAGCAGGAGGAGGAAGAGAAATGTCGAAAAACCAAAGTCGTTGATGGAATACATCAGATTTGGGTACCTGGGATTCGATCCCTTTCTTCGTCGTCCTTCCGGTCGTTTTATAGGGTCCCCGACACGATTTCCCCCGATCCACGTTCCCCATCCGCCTCCTTTCATGCCCCCGCGATCTGCCTCCCTCTCCGCCCTGACATGCATCGTGGGGAGGCATTTACACGGGCCTCTTAATGGACATTAAGGGGCTGCTGGTTCAAGGGAACGACTATTTCCAAGGAGCACGAGCTGATCGTGGATCCTCGGGGGCAGACTGGTCGGTCTTCGAGTTTTATTCGTGGGCCTCGTCAGGCGGGCCCAATCTTGTTCGTGGGCTTCCTGTTCATGGCCGGGCCTCATGTCTCTGCTTCTTGGGCTTCTCCAAAACAGTTGTATCAATGCCCCCATCGTCCGGGCCGTTCGGTCTCAGTCGGTTCGGTTCGGGCGATGTGACTGTTAAGGGTTTTGACAGGCGCATCAGTCGAGGTGTGCTCATTAAATGGGTGTCATCATGACATGGCCCGTTTGATCTCCTCCTGGTGTGGGTTTCGAAACGCCGCCGTTTCTCTGTTGCTGCCACATGTTCCTCTCCGGGCGTTTTGAATTCCTCGATCGCCTTGCATATAAAAACTCCGGCTTCCCAAGCTTTGATCCTTTCGCGCTCTTCTGATCTTGGTTTTGCAAGCTCCTTTTTTCCGTCGTCTTTCTCTCTTTAGCTCCTTCTCAAGGTAACCTCCTCTTCTTCTCTTGCCCCATGGCTACGTTTAGAATAGGCAATTCGGCGTCGGGATCTAGGGACCCCCCGCGCCCGAGTCCGGTAATGTCCGACCTTTGGGACTTGGGGCCCCATCGGGGTCTCGTCCTATTCAGGACAAGGGGAAAAGTAAGCTTTTCACGGACCCCATTGGTGATGACGTGGCTCAGGCCGTCGAGCGGTTTGATGTTCCCCCGGCGGTCCTCGGGTCGCCGTCCAAGGCTCCTTTCCTGACGGCTGCGGAGATCCGGGAGAAGTATTTATATCATCTGTATGACGTTCGGATTCCTTTCAATGATGAGCGGATCTGCTTCCCGCGGAGTAACGAGGCCGGCGTTTATGTCGAGATGTTTTGCTTGGGCCTCCGTTTCCCCCTTCACCCCTTCATCATCCAGGTTATGGAATTGCTGATGGTGTCCCTATGCCAGTTGACCCCATACTCCGTCGCGGTGCTGACCAGGTTCATCATGCTCTACCGTATCCATGGTTTAGAGCCGTCCCTTCCCCTTCTCTTTCATTACTATCGGGTTCAGATGGTCGGCCAAGGGTCGTGGCAGCATCTCCGGCCCGCGCAGGGAGGGAGTGTTTGCTCGGTCTACCCCGCTGGGTGGGGGACTGGAGCTCGAGCTATGTCTTTGTCATCTTTCCTGAGGACGCCGAGATCTTGACAGGTTGGGGAGGGCTATGTCAATATGACTTGACGTTGACCCTCTCCGAGGCTGACCAAGCAGCTGTTCGGCTGTTGTCATCTCTTCCCCTGGAGGGGAGATCGATCTGGCCTCTGTTGGATGACCTGCTTCTCAAGACCGTTCTGTGGTCTCCCAGTAGGCTATTCCTTTCTTTCTTTTTTCTCACTCGCTTATCCTGATCTTCCTTCCTTCTGCAGAGATGGCCGGATGCGAATTTACTCGAAACATCAACGAACTCATCCGAAGGGGTTCCAGCCGAAGCCGATGGAACCCATCGGGACAGGCGCCTCGTCGTACCGTCGACGAAGAGGTGCGGCAGGCCGAGCCTGCCGTGGGGAGAGTGGAGCCTACGGGTGTGATGAAGCCTCCCCCCTTGGTCGCGGAGAACCTCCCTGAAGGTGAGGCCCCGGGGGCCGAACTCCCTCGGCCTGCCCAAGCTGAGGGGGGCGAGGGAGTCGAGCCGACTCCTCGTGCGCCAGTGGGCGGTCGAGGTGCAGGACGTAAGCGTTCTCCCCGACCTCCGCCGGCCCAAGCGAGAGGAAAAGGAGGAAGGAGGGTGGGGAGACCCGCATTCCGGTGGCCTCTGAGGTGCCGACGGCCTCCGGCGATACTCTCCCACTGACCCTGGTGGTCACTCCCACCGTCTCGGTCGAGCCTTCCCTGGTGGGGGCCGGCGGTGTGTTGGCAAATGTCTTGGTGGGCCCCGAGGTTACCCCCGGTGACTCGGTATTCATCGGTCAGACCGTGGCCAACCAGTTGGCACACGGCTCCGTCCTCCCGAGGGACCGATCCCTCCTGGAGAGGGCTCCCACCGACACACTGTCGGACTCCTTGGTCTGGCAGCTTTAGCATGTTCCGTCGCTTCGCTATTCCCAGAATTTTCTCCTGACCTTTCTCTATATAACCCCTTCCTTTGTGCAGGCCATCACGATGGCCGTCGAGGCGTAGCGTCGGGCGGCCCGGGCGGCCCGGGCGAGGGAGCTGGAGAAGTCCGCTGCCTGGGAGTGCACAAAGGCCGGGGCGGCTGAGGTGGCCATCCAAGAGGCGCACATGGAAGCTCGGCATCTTCGACACCAGGTAGATGAGCTTGAGGCTCAAGTGAGGAACCTTCGGGGGAGCTGGACGACGCTCAGAGGTCGGCCCGAGAGGCGGAAGAGGCGTTCCGTCAGGAGAGGAGTGATCTCCAAAGTGAGCTGGCGGACTTGCATCAGATGACCCAGTTCGTCGACGAGGTGGAGAGGGGCGTCGGCGGGATCCTGGGGGAAAGGATCACGGGGGTCCTTAGGGAGGCCTTCAGCTCTTATGAGGACTTTCTTGCCCCCCAGATTATTGGCATTGTCCGGGACTCCTTCCGGCGATTTGCGGAGCGTGCCCGACAGCCCCTCACGCCCGCCGATCCCCCATGCTCCGAGCAGGGCGAGGTGCCTGAGGATGCTTCCTCCTGTGCCCCGGGGCCTTAGGCCTTTGTATCTTGTTCCCCCTGCTCTTTTGGCTTGTAATTTTGAACAATTTTATTTATATAGCCTCTTTGTCGCTGAGGGTTTTCCGCCCTGCGAGGACCCTCAACCTTTTTGGTCCTTTATGCTGCTTTGAACTGGTCGCGAGCTCCACATTCCGCCGGCACTCCTTTATTACTCGCAGTGAGGGTGAAGGGTTTTTAGGGTACCGATCCCGTTGGCATCCGGGATTGGGACCTTGTTGGTGCCCTCGTCTGTCTTGCCATAGTTTTACCTCCATTCGTGATATCCGGTTTTGCTTAGATAGTCACCTTGCACACGGCCTAGGTTGCCCCCAGTCTCGCAGTCAGTCAGATTGGCTGGTCGGCGAGGGGGGGTTACCCGCCCTTGGCTTAACCAGTCGAGTCCCTCGCCCGCTGGGGGAGTCGCCCCCATCCTTACAATCGGGCAGATTGTTAAGTTGGCAAGGGGGCTGCCCCTCGGCTTATAACCGGCCGATGCCTCTGCCTGCTGGGGGAGTTACCCCCAGCCTTACGAGCGGGTGGATCGTTCGGTTAGCGAGGGATGCTATCCCTCGGCTACTGGCCGATCGATGTTCCCGTCTGCTGGGGGAGTTGCCCCAGCCTTATGAGCGGACAGATAGTTCGGTCTACGAGGGAAGCTATCCCTCGGCTTATGGCCGATCGATGTCCCCGTCTGCTGGGGAAGTTGCCCCCAGCCTTATGAGCGGGTGGATCGTTCGGTCGGTGAGGGAAGCTATCCCTCGGCTTATGGCCGATCGATGTCCCCATCTGCTGGGGGAGTTGCCCCTAGCCTTATGAGCGGGCGGATCGTTCGGTTGGCGAGGGAAGCTATCCCTCGGCTTATGACCGATCGATGTCCCTGTTTGGGGGGGAGTTTCCCCCAGCCTTACGGATGGTTTTAAGGATCGGCCTGCTGGGGGAGCTGCCCCCATCCTTACGACCGTCCGATTCGGTGGACCTGAGGAGGGTTGCTCTCCGACTTAGGGCCGACTGCGGAACCCGTCTGCTGGGGGACTTGCCCCCAGACTCCTGGGTGAGTTTACAGATAGGCCTACCGGGGGAGTCGCCCCCAGCCCTATGGTCGATCGGTTCAGTGGGCCTGTGGAGTTGCTTTCCGACTTAGGGCTGATCGCAGAACCCGTCAGTAGGGGGAGTTACCCCCAGGCTCACGGACGAGTTTTCAGATCGGTCTGCTGGGGGAGTTGCCCCAAGCCTTACGGTCGATCGGTTCGGTGGGCCTGCGGAGGGTTGCTCTCCGACTTAGGGCCGATCGCAGAACCCGTCTGCAGGGGGAGTTGCCCCCAGACTCACGGACGAGTTTTCTGATCGGCCTGCTGCGGGAGTTTCCCCCAGCCTTACGGCCGATCGGTTCGGTGGGCCTGCGGAGGGTTGCTCTCCGACTTAGGGCCGATCGCAGAACCCGTCTGCAGGGGGGTTGCCCCCAGGCTCACGGATGAGTTTTCTGATCGGCCTGCTGGGGGAGTTGCCTCCAGCCTTACGGCCGATCGGTTCGGTTTGCGGTCTCCGGTCTGTCGAGCGACAGCAGTCCTCTAGGAGAGGAGATCGAGTTCTCTATTGCGTTTTGAAACGGCCATTCAGCTAAATGCGAAAAAAGAGGATACGTTTGTGCCAACAATGTCCTTCTTTCTTTCCATGGCCCAGTGTATTTGGAGGAAAAACAAAAAAAACGGAGGGAGTCAAGGCTGTATAGCCCTTCCCTGGCGAGGTTTCGGCCGTTTGTCCCGCCCGCTCACTCGATGATGCGCATGGGCGCCTGGACTACGTTTACCTTCATCCCCTTGTCCGGCTGCCTGGATGTCCCCTCCCCCGGAGTGGGATCGTCGGTGAAGTTCTTCAAGTGCCCCCGACTCACCAGCTTCTCTATGTCTTTCTTCAGATGCCAGCAGTCGTCGGTGTCGTGGCCGTTATCCCTGTGCCGTAATCCCTTCTTCAGGGCCGTCTTCACGACCAGCTCGGGACAGCTCTGCACGTTCAGTCGTTCCGGGTTGAAGCGATGCATGAAGTGCATCAGGGATTCCCTGAGACCCTGCACCACATTGAACAAGAGTTCAAAGTCTTGTTGAGTATTGGACTCCCCGGATTTGATTTTGGATGATGAGCAAACATAAATAAATTATGTACTAACAATTTGTGAGCGCAGTTATGGAGATCGTCGCCAAATTCACGAGAACACTCAATGCGACATCTCAAGACTTCTCAATACGCGTGATCGTGTGCCTGGAGTTTCGTTGAAGCTCAAGGAGAAATGTTGAAGTCAAAAGGAATAAAGATTGAAGCTTTGAAGACGGCTCTTAAGGTTTATTTTATAGTCTTCTAGCTTCATAGATTAGAATGTTAAGCCTTGAGTAGGACTTACTTTATAATCTTCATTTCGCTCATATCTTAGAGCTAGGATAATCTTAGAAGCCAATAGAAACTTTCCCAAAGCCTATCGCTTCTTCCCTCGGCTTCGAGTGCATGTTAGTTGGTTCAAGAAGAGTCACCAACCGACTAGATGACGATCTAGTCGGTCGGCAACTCTACATGAACCGACTAGTTTGCCTCTCTTTGTTCAGCTCTTTCTATGACTACAGTTAGTCGGTCAAAGAAGTGTCACCGATTGACTAGATGACGATCTAGTCGGTTAGGAATCCTTCTTGGACCGACTAGTTGAGCTTGCCTCTGTACAGCCTGAGTTACTGTTTCGAGTTAGTCGGTCAAAGAACGTTTGTCGACCGACTAGTTGAGAAACTAGTCGGTCAGCATTTGTGTTGAATATTGGACTCCCCGGATTTGGTTTTGGATGATGAGCAAACATAAATAATTCATGAACTAACAATTTGTGAGCGCAGTATTGGAGATCGTCGCCAAATTCACGAGAACAATCAAAGCGACATCTCAAGACTTCTCAAAGCTCGTATTCATTGCCTAAAGCTTCGTTGAAGCTCTTGGACCGTTTTGGAAGTCATGAAGAATTAATCAAAGCTCTCGAAGACCATTCTTTAACGTTTTATTTATAGTCTTTTAGCTTCGATATATAGAATGTTAAGCCTTGAGTAAATCTTACGATTCTTTCTTCATAACGCTCATATCGTAGCTCTAGGATCTTAGTACAAGTTCATTCTAACTTCCTCGAAGCGTCGCGCTTCGATTCGGACTTGTTTGTGCATGTTAGTTGGTACAAGAAGAAGTACTGACCGACTAGATGGTGATCTAGTCGGTCAGCAACTCTTCTTGAACCGACTAGTTTGCTTCCTTAATTTATTGCACCTTACTGTTTACAGTTAGTCGGTCTACGTTGACTCACCGACCGACTAGTTTGTGAACTAGTCGGTCAGTGATGCTTTTTTGACCGACTAGTTGTGATTTACTGTACATACTAAATTTCTCCTAAGCTACTGTTTATCGTTAGTCGGTCTAAGAACGTTTGGTGACCGACTAGTTGACAATCTAGCCGGTCAACTTTTGTTCTTGGACCGACTAACTCAATTTGTATTCAGACTATTTCATTTTGCCTCTTAGTCGGTCTACGTTCACTGACTGACCGACTAGTTGTGAAACTAGTCGGTCAGAATGTCTTCTTGGACCGACTAGATTTCTAGGTCTGAATTTCTATCTCTTCTCAGTTCCTCACTTAGTCGGTCCATGTTGTTTGACTGACCGACTAGTTGATGAACTAGTCGGTCAGTGGTTGTTCTTTGACCGACTAGTTTCCTCAGATTTCTATCCGTTGGAAATTGACCTAACTTGTTTTTATGGGACCCTATAAATACGAACCTAGGTCATTTCTCTCTAGGTTAGAGCTGCCATTAAGAGATTCATTGAGATAGAAAGAGATAGCCATTCTCACTCATTTCTAAAGCTCTCTTCCTCACAAGAAACCCATTCTCTCACTTTCTAGATCTAGAATCCATATTGAGAGAAGCTTGTTCTTGGTGAGCCCTTCAAGCTCTTGCTTGAATCAAGTCTCCAAATCACTCCTAGGCACCTATTGCTGGTCATTTCCTTGGTGCTAGGTCTTGGTGACTTCATCTTCCTCAAATCCTTCCTTTCACCTATTGGGTAAGAAAAACTCAAGGTATAGGATTTTGTGGTAAGATTGTTTATTTCATTATAAACTTGTTTATATTGCTTATTGTTTCTCTCGGTTGTGAGAGAAGGTTGTGATCCCGGGTTGTGGGATTCACTATTGCCATTGCATGTATGATTTGATCTTGTGAAGGTTTTTCACAAGATATTCATAGTGGAAATCTTGGGTTAGGGTTTCTAACCTAAGTATCCGGAAGGGATCTGGGTGGTTGGGACGTAGGATCACCGGGAACAAGTCGGAGAGACTTGGGTGGATCCGAACCCAGTAACATCTTTTGTTAGCATTGTTAAATTTGTTGTTGTCATTCAATTTAAGCTTCCGTAAATTGATTTGGTAGTTGTTTGCACTATAATTAGGAATTATACTCCTTGTTATTTTTAAAGTACTATTCACCCCCCCTCTAGTACTTGTGCAGTAGCTTGTAGGGCATTACATTTGGTATCAGAGCCAGATACTTAGCTATGTCTGCCAACGACAACAAGACCGTGCGTCCACCTTCCAACTATGACACCTTCAGGAACCGTGAAGGAGCATCTTCGGTGATGGAAGGACATTCCTCTACGAGGCCTCCGTTCTTCAACGGTACCAACTACGGGTACTGGAAATGCCGGATGGAAACCTTCCTCCGGAGTGCATCTCTATGGAGGACCACAATGAAGGAATACTTCGAGCCCGAAGAAGAAGACTTTGAGAAATGGACTACCGCGTAGATCGCCGCAGAGGTAAGCAATGCCAAGGCAATGAACGCCTTGCAATACGCATTGGAGCCCGAGGACTTCAATAAGATATGCACATGTAAGAGTGCATATCAAATTTGGAACTCCCTCCTCATTCTACATGAAGGGACGAGTAGGGTAAGAGACTCTAAACTCGTAGTTGTAAACAAAGATTACGAAATGTTTCATATGCAACAGGACGAGAAGATGAAGGAATATTACGCTCGCTTCGTTGACATAATAAACGAGTTAGAGGCCCTCGGCAAATCCTACACCCAAAAGGAGAAGTGTTCGAAGCTTATCGAAGGACTTCCTTCTTCTTGGGAAAAGCGTACCTTCGCCATCGAGGAAGGTAATGACATGAATAAGTACACCGTTGTTCAACTAATGGGTACTTTAATGTCATACGAGGTACGCAAGGATAGCAAGCTCAAATTGTAGGAAAAGATGAAGTCCTATCTAAAGCAAGACGAGCCAAAGAAGAAGGCTATTGCTTTCAAGGCCGCTCCATCCACATCCACATCAACCGATGATGAAGACTCGAAAAACGAGTTGGACTTGGAGTCCATGGCTCTCATGGCCAAGAAGTTCAACCGTTTCTTCCGAAAAGGTAACTAAAAGAACAAAGCTAAATTTGGTTCTTCTAACGCCTCTTCCTCTCCTTTGTGTTTCAAGTGCAATAAGCCAGGACACATGA
The DNA here is from genome assembly GCA_030789695.1 of Scilla litardierei. Classification (NCBI taxonomy): domain Eukaryota; kingdom Viridiplantae; phylum Streptophyta; class Magnoliopsida; order Asparagales; family Asparagaceae; genus Scilla; species Scilla litardierei. The sequence goes on from CM061140.1 coordinate 116,374,136, forward strand.
AAGCGGAGTGTCCTCTCAATAAGCAAAAGGAGAAGTGGAAGGCGCCTAAATTCGATAAGTCCAAGAATTACAAGAAAGGAAACAAGAAGGGACTTGTCGGAGCAACATTCACCGACTCCGAGGATTCTTCAAGCGGAGAGTCGGACGATGAGCAAGTGGAGCAAGCACACATGTGCTTCATGGCAAGAGAGGAGCATGATCAAGGATCCTCCTCTTCCGATGATAGTGATGACGAAGGCAACGATGAGGTAACTATGGATGATCTTAGGGATGCTAACTCTCATTTATAGTCTAAATACACTAAATTAGTAAATAGATATACTAAAGTAAAAGATGACCTAGCTAGCATTCAAACCTCGCCTAAGACTATCATCACCAACAACGACACCGTTGTTGAAGAGTTAAGAAATGAGATTGTCAATCTCAAATCTAAACTTGAACATGTTAGCATTGAAGATCCGGAAGAACATAGGATAGCGGATTTGACTTCTCAAAACTCGACTTTGAGTATTGAGAATGAGAATCTTAAATCTCGTGTTTGTGTGCTCACATCGTAAGTATCAAACTTGGATACTTCTTTACGTTCTCTCAAAGAGAGATATGAGAACACATTAGGCCGAATTAATAAATTCAATAAGGGTAAGGACCATTTGGATAAAATCCTAAGTGACTTACTTCCGGCCAATCACCACATTGGTTTGGGGTATACGATGGGATGTCCATCCAAAGCGGCCACTACTTTTGTTAGGCCAACTTCCGGTGACTCTACGAGTGGTAGCAAACACTCTATTGGTAGTTCATCTATCAATGGTGCTTCCACCTCGTCCACACCCTCTTTCGGAAAGAAACCCACTTTGGGTGGACCTCCAAAGAAGGGGCATGCTTATATGTACACCAATACCATGCCACGTAGGAACACACGTCCTACTCCACCGTCTCACACATATGATGATTTTTATGCATCACATTCTCGGGCACGTGCACACCATGTGAGACACCCTCACGCACGTGTTCCCACACATGCATATGTTCACCCACCTCATCATATGAATAATTCTCGTCGTGCACCATTCCATCATGTTCCGTATGCCTATCCACAACATGCATCACGTAGAAATCAACGTCGCATGCATGCACCCAATAGGATGAGGGCACCCAAGATTTTCACTATTTGGAGCCCAAAGGACACAAGCATGGATGAAAAACAAGTGTATATGAATGCTTATTTTTTGGACGTTGTGCATAGTAGAAATTATGTGGGGAAGTCTAAGTCCAATTGGACTTGGCTTCCAAAGGTCTAACCTTTGAGGACCCAATGACCTTGGGTACCATGATATGAAAGTTTCTATCTTTAGGTACTCAAGGAAAAGAAAAAGAAAAGGAGCAACAAATTTAAATTTAGCTCCAAAGGGAAATGGATACTTGATAGCGGGTGCTCCAAACACATGACGGGTGACGCTCAATTGCTCTCCGGAGTGGTTCCCATTGCAAATGGAAATCGCGTCGTATTTGGAGGCAACGAGAGCGGAACCATCGTCGGTGTTGGTAAAGTGGGTAACCCGTCTAAACCCCTAATTAGTGATGTCTATCTAGTTAATGGTTTAAATCATAATCTTATTTCAATAAGCCAACTTTGTGACAAAGGTTACAAAGTTAGCTTTGCGAAAGGATTGTGTCATATTTCAAATGATAATAATAAATTATTATTTTCTGGCACACGCCATAAAGATATTTATATTTTGGATCTTCCTAAGTCATATGAACAATGTCTCGTTGCCAACACAAGTGAACAACACTTATGGCATCGACGCTTTGGACATGTGAACTTTGGAACACTTTATAAGCTTTCAAAATTAAATTCCATTAAAGGTTTTCCGAAGCTCGTTTTTGAAAAGAAAAGTTTTTGCGATTCTTGTCAACGTGGCAAGCTTCCTAAATCTTCATTTAAACCTAAGAAAAGCATTTCTACTAAACGGCCACTAGAGCTATTACATCTAGATTTATTTGGGCCAACTAGAGTTGCTTCCTTAGGAAATGCAAGATATGGACTAGTCATCGTTGATGATTATTCAAGATTTACATGGGTATTTTTCTTATATAATAAAAATGAAGCTTTTGAAAACTTCACAATATTTGTGAAGACAGTACAAAATCTCATCGGAACCACCATTGTCACTATTCGTAGTGATCATGGGGGTGAATTTGAGAATGAGTCTTTCTCAAATTTTTGTGATGATCTTGGAATTACTCACACGTTTTCTTTCCTTCGTGCACCTCCTCAAAATGGTGTTGTTGAGAGGAAGAATAGAACGCTTGTGGAGTGTGCTCGTACTATGCTCGAAGATAGTCATCTTGGTTATCAATTTTGGGCGGAAGCGGTACACACCGCTTGTTATGTGTTTAATAGAATACTTTTGAGGCCCGGCACCAAACAAACTTGCTATGAATTGTTGTTTGGTAGATTGCCTCAAGTTAAACATTTTCGTGTTTTCGGCGCAAAATGTTTTATTAAAAACACATATGATAATTTGGACAAGTTTGATCCGAGATCGGATGAGGGGATATTTGTTGGGTATTCCTCACGTAGCAAAAGCCTACCGGATATACAACAAAAGATCCTCTACGATCGAGGAATCACTTCATGTCTCTTTTAATGAGAATTTTACTACTTCTAGAATTTCAAATGATGATGACTCTATGGATGTTTTATGTGATTCGTTTGAAAATTCTAAGTCTATTGACTCAATTGATTCTATTGATACTAACCCGACTAATGAAATTGTTGAGAATGTGCCTAGTGATCAAGGTATTCCCAAGCGGCTTCATACCGTTCGCGACCATCCCCATGAGCAAGTCATTGGCAATATTCATGATAGTGTCAAGACAAGATCGCAAGTCAACCACTTCGCCAATTGTGCCTTTGCCTCATCGATAGAGCCAAAGAATATAGTTGAAGCGTGCGAAGATAGTGCTTGGATCCTTGCCATGGAGGAGGAACTCATTCAATTCGAGAGAAATGAGGTATGTGAGCTTGTTCCTTTGCCATCGAAGAACCACACCATCATAAGGACAAAGTGGATCTTCAAGAACAAAACCGACGAAAACCAAGTCGTCGTCCGGAACAAAGCTCGGTTAGTTGCTCAAGGCTATCGCCAAGAGGAAGGTATCGATTTTGAAGAATCCTTCGCTCCGGTAGCTAGATTAGAATCAATTAGACTATTATTGTCTTTTGCATGCCATAAAAATTTTAAATTATTTCAAATGGATGTTAAAAGTGCATTTTTAAACGGAGATGTTGTTGAGGAAGTTTACGTTTCTCAACCTCCGGGCTTCATAAATGAAAAATTTCCAAATCATGTTTTTAAACTAAAGAAAGCTCTTTATGGTTTGAGACAAGCTCCTCGAGCTTGGTATGATCGCCTAAAGAATTTTCTTTTGGATTTGAATTTTAAAATGGGCGAAGCCGATTCTACACTGTTTGTTAAGCATGTGAATAATGATATTTTATTAGTTCAAATTTATGTTGATGATATCATTTTCGGTGCTACTAACTTCACTCTTTGCGAAGAGTTTTCTAATGTTATGAAGGAACAATTTGAGATGAGCCACATGGGCGAACTCAAATATTTCTTAGGTCTCCAAATTCGCCAATTGAATGATGCAATCTTCATCCACCAAACGAAATACACGGTGAAGTTGCTAAAGCGATTTGGAATGGAGAATGCCTCCGGGAAAAAGACTCCTATGAGCACTACAACGCATCTTGATAAAGATACGGGCGGAAAAGATGTAGACATTCGTCTATATCGAGGTATGATAGGTAGTTTACTTTATCTTACCGCAAGTAGGCCCGATATTATGTTTGCCGTTTGTATTTGTGCTCGTTATCAGTCTCAACCTAAGGATTCTCACTTAGTAGCGGTTAAACGTATTTTTCGCTATCTAAGTTACACTTTAGATTTTGGATTACTTTATCTGAAATCTAGCACATATGAGTTAGTCTCATATAGTGATGCCGATTATGCGGGATGCAAATCCGACAGGAAGAGTACTAGTGGCACTTGCCATTTTCTAGGAAATTCTCTTGTCTCTTGGTTTTCCAAGAAGCAAAATTCCGTATCACTTTCAACCACCGAGGCGGAATACATTGTCGCCGGTGCCGCTTGTGCCCAGGTTCTTTGGATGAGACACACACTGAAGGATTTTGGTATTCATTGTGATACTAGCCCTATCATGGTGGATAACCAAAGTGCTATTTGTCTTTCAAAGAATCCGGTGCACCATTCCCGATCTAAACACATAAATGTCCGACACCACTTTTTAGATGATCATGTTGCTAAAAAGGACATCATATTAGTGTACGTTGAAACCCAAAAGCAAATCACCGATATTTTCACGAAACCCCTAAAGGAGGACTCCTTTGTGCGGTTGCGTCGAGAATTGGGGATTATGGGTGAATCCGAGATATAGGATTCATATTTCATTCAATTGTCTTGCATGCTATTATATTTCGCGATATTTCATTCATGCTAGATTTATTGAATTTTTGGGGATTTTATGTGATATGTTTGAATTTTTGCTCGAATTCTTATTTGAATGTCGTATTTAAGATTTCGACGTTTTGTGGGGTAGTTTAGATGACTAATGAGAGAGTTAAGATGTTTCATCCAAGTGGTTTTTGAAGAGAACTCATTTATCAAATTTTGGACTCTTCTAGTCGGTTTCAGTTCATTAGTCAACCGACTAGATGCTCATCTAGTCAGTCAGCTAGTGAACTCAGACCGACTAGTTCAAGCTTTAAACTTTCTATTGTCATTTACTTCTTTTAGTTGGTCATAGTACACTTACCGACCGACTAGATTGAAAACTAGTCGGTCAGTGCGTATACTGCGACCGACTAACTCTAGCCCTAAAAATTTCTGTTTGCCTCTGTTTCGACTTGGTCGGTTCAAGCTCATTGACCGACCGACTAGATCGTAATCTAGTCGGTCAGTGCTTGAACTGTGACCGACTAAGTGTGTTAGGGCAAACGTGTCTTTTCGCATTCTCGACCGACTTAAACACTATCCGACCGGCTGTTTGTTGTTCTAGTCGGGTTGTTTTCTCCTCTCCTGCTCGAAAAATCCCTAAACCCTCTCGAGACCTTTCGACTTCCGACGTCTTTCCGGCCAATTTTCCGGCCATCCCCGCCGTCCGTCGCCGTCGCCCTCTCTCCTAGGTATATCCCCCCCTTCCTTGATCTTGCTTTCTTCCCTAGGGTGTGATCTAGATCTATTTTTCATCTTCTAGGGTTTGAGTTAGGGTTTCGGATTTCCTACCTTAGGGCTGTGTGCTTAGGATTGTTCGATCTTCGTCGCTTGTTTGTACTCATTGTGCCAAGATCATGGCACGAACGAGACTGCCGATTACATCATTTGGGGCATCCCCTATGACCGTAGAGGGTGCTACCGCTTCGACCCCTCCCAAGCGTAGGGCTAAGACCACACGTCCCCCCTCTTCATCTTCGACTCCGTTGAAGAGGAAGAGGACATCTAAGCCTAAACCTACCGGCCAATCGTCCAAGCCCAAGCCAAAGCCTAAAAAGTTCCGTGCACCTACTCCTCCCGGTAAGAGTTCAGGTAGTGATTCCGAGGATGATTCCGAGGAAGAATACACTCCTGAACATACCGAGAAGGCACCCACTCCACCACCACCACCTCCTCCTCCACCTCCTTCGAAGACCCGTAAGGCTAAGGGTAAAGCTCATATGCCAGTCGACGGTGTGGATATATCGTTGTGCCGTGACGACCCTCAGTGTCTCGCAGCGTACAACCGTATAGAGCACTGCCCACTGCTGTTGGAGCATTACGTTCAGTTTTCTGATTTCCTTGGCCTTGCCGATCTTTTATCGTATAGTGGCCTTTTGGACTACCTTCGATTCGACCCTAAGGCGAACCCCCGACCCTATCCTCGCCTGGTAAAATTATTCTATGCCAATCGTGTCCGGGGCCAGTACGATGAGTCTCACTCCATCGAGACTTCTGTTTTGGGGACTCCTATAGTCCTCACGGCAGAGATCTTGGGGGAGCTGATAGGTTGCTCGTCGTGTGGCCTCCTCCCTTCTGACATCTCAGTTGACGATATCTCCTCCCTCGATCAGCCTACCCTAGGTGAAATTTTCCAGGTTATCCCCCCCGCATTCATTGGCGTTCCTTCGAAATCATTCAAGCCGAATGCTTGGGTGATTAACCTGATCTTGAAATCCTGCCTTCTTCCCAAGTATGGATCTTCATCTCTTCCATCCCAGCCGTTTTTGAAACTGATATACGCTCTGTTCATGGGTAGCGAGATTAATTGGGCTCGCATTATACTCGATAAGATGGACTCTTTCGAGTGTATCCGCAAGACCACTAAATCTGCGCATATCCCATATCCGTGTCTCCTGACCTTGGTATTCCGTCGTTTCGGTGTCCCCTTGCCCCCTGATGATGAGCGTCCCCTTGGTCCTCCTCTGAACGCGACGGCCGTTAAGAAATCTCTTGCGGCACTCCGTCACGTGCAGCGGTCGACACCTTCTGCATCTCAGGCCACTCCCTCAGCTGCTTCTGTCCCTCCTCCTTCAGCTGCTGCAGCCCCCGCTCCTTCTGCCACATTAGATGATGTCGTACGCTTACTTCGTCGGCACGAGTCGCGTTTGGCTCGTACCGAGGAGGTCGTCTGCCGTATGGCTAGCATGATGGGCGTCCAGATTCCTCCTCCTGTTTCTGAGGACGAGGAGATGGACGATGAGGAGTTTGATGAGCTGGTCACCTCCCTTGCTCGTGGCGATGAGGCCACTGCTGCTGCTGCTGCTACCACATCTGCTCCTGGAGATGGCACCACTTCCGGTGCTCCAGAGACTTCTGCACCAGTAGTTCAGACTTCTGAGGCTGCTGCTGCTCCTGTTGACGAGACCGCTCCTGTCTTGCCTGCTGATACTCCTGTTGAGACCCCAGCCGTTGAGCCTACCGTCGATGTCTCCACACCTGCCCCGACGATCCCGTCTGTTGACACGCCTCTCCTCCCTGCAGAGCCTGAGTCCACTCCGTCGACTGGACCCACGGAGACTGCAGATCCAGCCACTTCCTCGTGATCGTCAGTTTCGAGGACTCTCCACTGCTCATTGGATGATATATCTTATTGAGAGTACTTCTGGTTAGGATGGAGTTTGAGGGTTATTTTGATGTATTTTTGAGTTTTCTGGTTGTCGGTGTTGTATTTTGATGTACTATGGATGATGTTGATGATGACGTTGTATTATGCTGTTGATGATGATGTTATATTTTGATGTGTTGATGATGATGTTGTATTTTGATGTTTATATCGATGGTATGTTGCACTTAATATGATGTACTCGATGTGATATCTTTTTGGATGTACTCATGATGTTTTTTATATATATACATCGATGCTCTTTTTGTTTTACTTCGTCGTGCACATTTAATATTCATTCAATGCATATGATATGTGTATTCGTCGCTCGATGCTTAAAAACTTGGTTAAATAGATTATATTTCTATAATTGTATAGAATTGTTTACCATGCACAAATTTAACCAAGAATATTGAATATTGGAGAGTATGTTCCTTTACTCAATAAATGAATTAATATTTGGTATTTTTGATGATTTTAATTATCGCTTTTTGATAATGGACATTTTGGCACACCTTGATTTGATTTCAACACTTTTCTCTTGGTGTCAATTAGGTCCATCGTCATTGTCTACGACTCCCGATGTTGGATTTTCCATTTCCTAGTTGTTGTCGTTGTATGCCCCCCATTTTTGGGATAATGCCAAAGGGGGAGAGATAATGATAATAAATAGGTCAAATGAAAATTTAACTCAATTTCCAAGAATCTAATTTGATGTGTTAGATTCAGGGGGAGTTAAGATATATATAAGGATTTTCAAAATCCGATATTTCAAAAATCGATTCTCTTTATTTATCTTACTCATCTGCTTGATGCAATTCATATATATTCATTTTGGAATTAACGTGTCATCAATGCAGGGGGAGTAAGTATTTTACATTTGAATCATTATTTTTGATTATTATTTATGTTGGTTTGTCATCACCAAAAAGGGGAGAATGTTGAATATTGGACTCCCCAGATTTGGTTTTGGATGATGAGCAAACATAAATAATTCATGAACTAACAATTTGTGAGCGCAGTATTGGAGATCGTCGCCAAATTCACGAGAACAATCAAAGCAACATCTCAAGACTTCTCAAAGCTCGTATTCATTGCCTAAAGCTTCGTTGAAGCTCTTGGACCGTTTTGGAAGTCATGAAGAATTAATCGAAGCTCTCGAAGACCATTCTTTAAGGTTTTATTTATAGTCTTTTAGCTTCGATATATAGAATGTTAAGCCTTGAGTATATCTTACGATTCTTTCTTCATAACGCTCATATCGTAGCTCTAGGATCTTAGTACAAGTTCATTCTAACTTCCTCGAAGCGTCGCGCTTCGATTCGGACTTGTTTGTGCATGTTAGTTGGTACAAGAAGAAGTACTGACCGACTAGATGGTGATCTAGTCGGTCAGTAACTCTTCTTGGACCGACTAGTTGCTTCCTTAATTTCTTGCACCTTACTGTTTACAGTTAGTCGGTCTACGTTGACTCACCGACCGACTAGTTTGTGAACTAGTCGGTCAGTGATGCTTCTTTGACCGACTAGTTGTGATTTACTGTACATACTAAATTTCTCCTAAGCTACTGTTTATCGTTAGTCGGTCTAAGAACGTTTGGTGACCGACTAGTTGACAATCTAGTCGGTCAACTTTTGTTCTTGGACCGACTAAGTCAATTTGTATTCAGACTATTTCATTTTGCCTCTTAGTCGGTCTACGTTCACTGACTGACCGACTAGTTGTGAAACTAGTCGGTCAGAATGTCTTCTTGGACCGACTAGATTTCTAGGTCTGAATTTCTATCTCTTCTCAGTTCCTCACTTAGTCGGTCCATGTTGTTTGACTGACCGACTAGTTGATGAACTAGTCGGTCAGTAGTTGTTCTTTGACCGACTAGTTTCCTTAGATTTCTATCCGTTGGAAATTGACCTAACTTGTTTTTATGGGACCCTATAAATACGAACCTAGGTCATTTCTCTCTAGGTTAGAGCTGCCATTAAGAGATTCATTGAGATAGAAAGAGATATCCATTCTCACTCATTTCTAAAGCTCTCTTCCTCACAAGAAACCCATTCTCTCACTTTCTAGATCTAGAATCCATATTGAGAGAAGCTTGTTCTTGGTGAGCCCTTCAAGCTCTTGCTTGAATCAAGTCTCTAAATCACTCCTAGGCACCTATTGCTGGTCATTTCCTTGGTGCTAGGTCTTGGTGACTTCATCTTCCTCAAATCCTTCCTTTCACCTATTGGGTAAGAAAAACTCAAGGTATAGGATTTTGTGGTAAGATTGTTTATTTCATTATAAACTTGTTTATATTGCTTATTGTTTCTCTCGGTTGTGAGAGAAGGTTGTGATCCCGGGTTGTGGGATTCACTATTGCCATTGCATGTATGATTTGATCTTGTGAAGGTTTTTCACAAGATATTCATAGTGGAAATCTTGGGTTAGGGTTTCTAACCTAAGTATCCGGAGGGGATCCGGGTGGTTGGGACGTAGGATCACCGGGAACAAGTCGGAGAGACTTGGGTGGATCCGAACCCAGTAACATCTTTTGTTAGCATTGTTAAATTTGTTGTTGTCATTCAATTTAAGCTTCCGCAAATTGATTTGGTAGTTGTTTGCACTATAATTAGGAATTATACTCCTTGTTATTTTTAAAGTACTATTCACCCCCCCTCTAGTACTTGTGCAGTAGCTTGTAGGGCATTACAATTTGTTCTTAAACCGACTAATTCATCTTGAAGTCAACCTACTCTATTTCGACTGTTAGTCGGTCAAAGATCATTCACCGACCGACTAGTTGTGAAACTAGTCGGTCGGCACGTCTTCTTAGACCGACTAGTTGTCATCTCCTGTACTTCGACCTTTTGGCTGTTCAACCGTTAGTCGGTCTACGTTGTATCACCGACCGACTAGTTTATGAACTAGTCGGTCAGTGATCCTTCTTTGACCGACTAGGCTGGTTCAGAATAGAGCCGTTGGGATCTTTTTGAACTTGTTTTTCCTTGCCCCTTTAAATAGAATCCTGATTCATTTCTTGAAGGGGTGAAGCAATATATTAGAGATATTTTCAGATCAAAAGAGAAGAGCAATCAACTCTATTTCCAAGCTCTCTCTTCTCACAAGAATCTCTCCCTCAAGTTCTTGAGCCCTAAATCCTCAAGAGAGATTCTCTCCATTGTGAGCCATTCAAGCTAGAAGCTTGATTCTAGGTCACCATCTCCACCCTAGGCTTCCATTTCTGGTCATCTTCTTGAAGCTAGGGTTTGGTGCCATCTTCCTCCATCAAAATCCCCATTGCCCTAATATGGTAAGAATACTCAAGGCATAGGTATTTTGTTGGTAAGCATTTCATTTCATTTACATTCGCTATTTGAATTGTATACTCTCGGTTGTGAGAGTTTGCGTGATCCCGGGTTGTGGGATTCACGGACATCGTTTGTAGTTAGTTTGCACTTGCGAGGTTTTTGCAAGTGGGCATATTGGAAATCTTGAGTTAGGGTTTCTAACTCAAGTATCCGGAGGGGATCCGGGTGGTTGGGACGTAGGATCACCGGGAATAAGTCGGGGAGACTTGGGTGGATCCGAACCCATTAAACCATTTGTTTGTGTTTGCATTTATTCTTGTTGATCGTTGTTATTCCGCATTGTTGTTTGTTAATTGCACGATAATTAGGAATAACTCTCCCAATTATTTAAAAGTACTATTCACCCCCCCTCTAGTACATGTGCAGTAGCTATACAGGGCACAACAATTGGTATCAGAGCCAAGTTCAAAGCTACACATAGCCAAAGTTCAAAGCTATGACGAACAACGACTACAACGTCTTCAAGAACCGCGATGGAGCTTCTTCAGTTATGGAAGGACTATCCTCAGTCAGGCCTCCACACTTCAACGGTACCAACTATGGGTACTGGAAATGCCGGATGCAAATTTTCCTCCGGAGCGCTTCACTATGGGAGCCACCATGACGGAGTATGTCGAGCCTTCCGAAGAAGATTTCGCGAAGTGGACTCCCGCGGAGGTTGCCGCGGAAGTAGCCAATGCCAAGGCAATGAATGCCTTGAATTGTGCGTTGGAGCCCGAGGATTTCAACAAGATATGCACATGTAAGAGTGCATATCAAATATGGAACCAACTCCTCATATTGCACGAAGGATCGAGTACGGTAAAAGATTCTAAACTCGTCGTTGCTAATAAAGAATTTGAGCTGTTTCATATGGAGCAGGGCGAAACCATGAAGGAATATTACGCTCGCTTCGTGGATATATCAAACGACTTGGAAGCTCTTGGGAAGGTCTATACCCAAAAGGAGAAAGTCGCGAAGATTATCGACGGTCTTCCATCATATTGGGAAAAGCGTACCTTCGCCATCGAGGAAGGTAACGACATGAATAAATATACCGTCTTCCAATAATGGGTACCTTTATGTCTTATGAGGTACGCAAGGATAGTAAGATCCGAATGAAGGAAAAGATGAAAGCGTACTTGAAGCAAGATGAGCCAAAGAAAAAGGCGATTGCCTTCAAGGCCGCTCCATCTACCGATGATGAAGAATCGGAAGACGAATTGGACATGGAATCCATTGCCCGTATGGCAAGGAAGTTCGATCGATTCCTCCGAGAAGGTATATCTTTGAATAAATCTAAAGTTAGTTCGACTAATGCTTCTACTCCCGTGTGTTATAAATGCAACAAGCCAGGATACATCAAACCGGATTGTCCTCTCTACAAACACAAGGAGAAGGGGAAAGCATCGAAGTACGACAAGTCGAGAAAGTACAAGAAAGGACTTGTTGGCACATTCACAGACTCCGAGGAGGATTCATCAAGTGGAGAGTCGGATGTTGGACATGTGGAGAAAGCAAAACTTTGCTTCATGGCTAATGAGGCAAAAGATCGAAAGTCCTCATTCGATGATAGCGAGGATGAAAGCGAGGATGGTAGCGATGATGAAAACGGAGAACCTACTATTGATGAAATGAGGTTAGCAAACCAAGAAATTTGGTCTAAATTTACTAAATTAGTAGATAGATATAATAAGACCAAAGATGAACTTGTTAGCATCCAAACCTCTCCTAAGTCTACCATCACCAACAATGACACCATTGTTGAGACACTCGCCAATGAGAAAGCAAGTTTGCTTACTCATAATGGCTTGTTGAGAAATGAGGTGAAGTCCCTCAAATCTCAACTTGAGCATGTTCTTGTTGAGGATTCGGATGAACATGTGATAGCGGATTTGACGTCTCAAAACTCAACTTTGAGTATTGAGAATAAGAATCTCAAATCACGTGTTTATGCACTCACATCGCAAGTATCCACTTTGGATGCTTCTTTGCATTCTCTCAAAGAGAAGTATGAGTGCACGTTAGGCCGTATCAATGATTTCAATAAAGGTAAGGGCCATTTGGATAATATCCTAAATGACTTACTTCCGGCCAAACACCACATTGGCTTGGGGTATAAGATGGGAGACTCATCCAAATCGCCTACCACCTTTGTTAGGCCGACATCCGATGCCTCGACGAGTGGGAGCAAACGCCCCATTGGTAGTTCTCCTACCAATAGTGCTTCCACTTCGTACACACCCCCGATTGGAAAGAAACCCACTTTGGGTAGACCTCCAAAGAGGGGTCATGCATTTTTGTACTCACATGTTATGCCACGTAGGAACACACAGCCTACTCCGCCGGTGCATGCAAATAATGATTTTTATGCTCCGCACACACGAGCACATGCAAACACTCATATGAGACACCCACATGCACGTAATCATGCTCATGCACATCCTAATGCTTATGTTCACATATCTAATCCACATGTGAATGCCTTCTCTCATAATCATCCTCATGCATACACACCTCATGCTTATCCACGTATGTATGCTACACCACATCATGGATCTCATGCTCATCATAATGCTATTGCTAGATCTCATGCTCCTAGGCCACATGCACCACATAGAAATCAACCTTTTGTGCATGCAACCACTAGGAAGAGGATTCCCAAAATTTGCACTATTTGGGGTCCCAAGAACACTAGCAATCATGATATGAATGTTTATGTGCAATCCTATATTAATGATGTTATTTTGAATAATGATTATGTTGGAAAGTCAAGTTCCTCTTGGACTTGGTTTCCGAAGGGTTAGTTCCTTTAACTCTTCAATGCTTGGTACCATGAGTTTATGATCATGTTATGGGTACCAAGGCATTTGATTATAAAATTGATTTTGATTACATTAACTCATGGGTTACAATTATTTTAATTTCGTATTTCAAATTTTTAGTCTAACCCATTGGATCCAAAAGGGGTTTTGGATACCAAAATGAAGTTTTCTAGGTTCAATCCACCGTGGGATACCAACCCTACCAACTCCTCGATTTGCGAAGACTTTCATTCAAACGGAGTTGATGGTGCTTAGGTAATGCACCAATGTGGGGGGAGCTTAATGTTGTAAGTATGATATTACATTTGGTATCCATGAGGGTTGAATGCATGCTTGGTTAGAATCTATTTCTTTACATTGATATCATTTTGTTTCTCCTAGCATGATAGAATTGTGAATGCCATAAATGCTTTGAAATTCATATCTATTTTTGGCATGACATGTTTTAAAAGGTATTATGATGATTTTCGTATTACTTTTATCACTTTGTCACTTCTCATCGCACACTTCACTTAGTTTTGATGTGCTCTTACTTTATGTTCATTTTCGATCGATATTGTAACATTTGATATTCTATGATATGCACCACTCGTCTGATGGTTCATTCCTTTGTGCACATTTTATGTATGTCTCTGATATTGATTTCGTCGCTCGACGATTTATTTTGATTCAATAGCTTTAGTTGTATGAAAACATAGAATTGTTTTCCATGCACTAAAATAGCTATAAATGTTGATATTGGAGAGTAAATTCATTTCATCAATAAGTGAATTTACATTTGATATTTTGATGATTTAAGTTTTCGATTTTCGACTATGGTCTCATTGACACGCTTTGATTTTATTCGAATTTTATTTTGGTGTCATATGAAACGTGGTCGTATTCTTAGACTCCCATGCTTAATGAATTATTTGGCCATGATTTATTGTCATTGGCTTCCTCCCGCTCTTTTTGGATTATGCCAAAGGGGGAGAGATATAATAATGGCATAATAATGGCATGTGCTAAATGATAATTGACCATGAATCTAATCTAATTTGATATGTTAGATTCAGGGGGAGTTAAGATATAAAAATGGATTTCAAATTCAAATATTGGATTTGAATTTTTACGAATTTTTACTTTCCTCGTCTACTTGATGTATGTGCTTATTATTTCATATGGAACTAATGTGTCATCAATGCAGGGGGAGTATGTATATTCTATTTAGTTCATTATTTTTTATTATTATTTATGTTGGTGTTTCATCACCAAAAAGGGGGAGAATGTTGAGTATTGGACTCCCCGGATTTGGTTTTGGATGATGAGCAAACATAAATAAATTATGTACTAACAATTTGTGAGCGCAGTTATGGAGATCGTCGCCAAATTCACGAGAACACTCAATGCGACATCTCAAGACTTCTCAATACGCGTGATCGTGTGCCTGGAGTTTCGTTGAAGATCAAGGAGGAATGTTGAAGTCAAAAGGAATAAAGATTGAAGCTTTGAAGACGGCTCGTAAGGTTTATTTTATAGTCTTCTAGCTTCATAAATTAGAATGTTAAGCCTTGAGTAGGACTTACTTTATAATCTTCATTTCGCTCATATCTTAGAGCTAGGATAATCTTAGAAGCCAATAGAAACTTTCCCGAAGCCTATCGCTTCTTCCCTCGGCTTCGAGTGCATGTTAGTTGGTTCAAGAAGAGTCACCAACCGACTAGATGACGATCTAGTCGGTCGGTAACTCTACATGAACCGACTAGTTTGCCTCTCTTTGTTCAGCTCTTTCTATGACTACAGTTAGTCGGTCAAAGAAGTGTCACCGACCGACTAGATGACGATCTAGTCAGTCAAAGAAGTGTCACCGACCGACTAGATGACGATCTAGTCGGTTAGGAATCCTTCTTGGACCGACTAGTTGAGCTTGCCTCTGTACAGCCGGAGTTACTGTTTCGAGTTAGTCGGTCAAAGAACGTTTGTCGACCGACTAGTTGAGAAACTAGTCGGTCAGCATTTGTTCTTAAATCGACTAATTCATCTTGAAGTCAACCTACTCTATTTCGACTGTTAGTCGGTCAAAGATCATTCACCGAACGACTAGTTGTGAAACTAGTCGGTCGGCACGTCTTCTTAGACCGACTAGTTGTCATCTCCTGTACTTCGACCTTTTGGCTGTTCAACCGTTAGTCGGTCTTCGTTGTATCACCGACCGACTAGTTGATGAACTAGTCGGTCAGTGATCCTTCTTTGACAGACTAGGCTGGTTCAGAATAGAGCCGTTGGGATCTTTTTGAACTCGTTTTTCCTTGCCCCTTTAAATAGAATCCTGATTCATTTCTTGAAGGGGTGAAGCAATATATTAGAGATATTTTCAGATCAAAAGAGAAGAGCAATCAACTCTATTTCCAAGCTCTCTCTTCTCACAAGAATCTCTCCCTCAAGTTCTTGAGCCCTAAATCCTCAAGAGAGATTATCTCCATTGTGAGCCATTCAAGCTAGAAGCTTGATTCTAGGTCACCATCTCCACCCTAGGCTTCCATTTCTGGTCATCTTCTTGAAGCTAGGGTTTGGTGCCATCTTCCTCCATCAAAATCCCCATTGCCCTAATTTGGTAAGAATACTCAAGGCATAGGTATTTTGTTGGTAAGCATTTCATTTCATTTACATTCGCTATTTGAATTGTATACTCTCGGTTGTGAGAGTTTGCGTGATCCCGGGTTGTGGGATTCACGGACATCGTTTGTAGTTAGTTTACACTTGCGAGGTTTTTGCAAGTGGGCATATTGGAAATCTTGAGTTAGGGTTTCTAACTCAAGTATCCGGAGGGGATCCGGATGGTTGGGACGTAGGATCATCGGGAACAAGTCGGGGAGACTTGGGTGGATCCGAACCCATTAAACCATTTGTTTGCGTTTGCATTTATTCTTGTTGATCGTTGTTATTCCGCATTGTTGTTTGTTAATTGCACGATAATTAGGAATAACTCTCCCTATTATTTAAAAGTACTATTCACCCCCCCTCTAGTACATGTGCAGTAGCTATACAGGGCACAACAAGTCTGGCTTTACCTGTCGCCCGGCCACGAACTGCCTGCAGATCACCTGGGTGAGCTCCTCGAAGCTATCGATGGAGCGATTGGGCAGGCTGTGGTACCAGGTCCTTGCTGCTTTCTGGAGGGTGGAATAGAAACCTCTGCAGAGCAGGGGGTCGTCCGCCCCCTGGAATGCCATGACCCCCTCGTAGTCCATCACGTGGTCCGTGGGATCACCCGTGCCGTCGTACTTCTATAACGTCGGTACCTTGAAACTCGAGGGCATCGGTGCCTCAGTTATCCTCCGGGTTAGGGGGCATCGTTCACCATTAACGCCCCTCGGCCGACCTCCTTCGCTTATCTCGTGCTCGCCCGGTCGCAACGGGGGGGGGGCAGGTTTTAGCTTGGTTGTCCCTTACGCCCCCGCCAAACTGGGGGAGGGGCACGACCCGGGTGCGCCCCCTTTCTCGCCTCGGTATTCTCGCCTGTCCCGCTTCACTCGACAGGCACTTCCGCTCCGCTGGGACCGATCCCCCAAGTCTCGATGATCGTCCCATCGGTGCCTGGACGAGTATGATCGTGTAGACGAGGTGGTCACCGACTCGCCCTCAGATTGCTTGAAGCCCCTCTTGTTTCTCTCGCGAAACGAGGTGGGGGTGGGAGACCGTGCTGGGTTGAAGACCGGCATGGTGAATCACCACTCCAGGTTGGGCACCCCGTTCCCGTGGTTGGTGACTACGACAGACCGCATGGGTTGGTGACCCCCTCCCCAATGGTGGGCCTCATCCACCCCATCTCCCTAGATGGGTGTGTTGCCGACGAGTTGTTGAATTGTTGCGACCAACGTCTGGATGTTGGTGTTGGTCTCCTGGGCGAAGGTACGGAGCTGTTCTTGGGTGACCAATTGGGACTCGCCTGTCCCCTCGGTGGTGTGGCTGAGCTAGTTCTCGGGGGGAATGTAATCTCCCTCCTCTTGGATGGGGGGCATGCGCCCCGCCCCATTGCAGATGGGTTCCATTCCGGTGGTTCGATGTGGGCTTGCTTCAGTTCCCACAGACGGCGCCAGATGTTTACGGGTGTTTTCTCACCACTGAATCGTTGATCGACGGCTGTACGGTCAACGTGGTCAAGGGGTTGGTTGAGATCCCTTAGGCACGCCAAGCTCTCATGCGCTCGGCGTGGGTCGGAGATGGAATCGAGGTTGAGCGTCGGTCCTTGGCTGAAGCGGAGCTGAGGGGAGGCCTCGGCTTTGTTTGATGGGCGCGGCCTCGGTTGGACGTGCGTCGAGGGATAGCCTCGGAGCTCTGCTCGGAGCTCAGTCTTTGGTCGGTTGCCACACCCACTAACAACGAGGGTGGTCGTCGGGCGCTGAGGGGTAGCCTCGGTGCCTCAGTCAGCTTCTTCCTAAATGGACGAGAAACTCGTCAGGGTGGCCAGACCTTGGTTCCGGCCAAATACCCTCCGATGCCTAAGTCAGATCAGGGTCTGAGGAGTACTCGGCGGGGTTGGTATGACTCGAGAGGCGATCGATACGCTAACCCTCGGCCCGAGCAGGAGGAGGAAGAGAAATGGCGGAAAACCAAAGTCGTTGATGGAATACCTCAGATTTGGGTACATGGGATTCGATCCATTTCTTCGTCGTCCTTCCGGACCTTTTATAGGGTCCCCGCCATGATTGCCCCCGATCCACGTTCCCTGTCTGCCTCCTTTCATGCCCCCGCGATCCGCCTCCCTCTCCGCCCTGACGTGCGTCGTGGCGAGGCATTTACACGGGCCTCTTAATGGACATTAAGGGGCTGCGGGTTCAAGGGAACGGCTATTTCCAAGGAGCACGAGCTGATCGTTGATCCTCGGGGGCAGATTAGCCGGGCTTCGAGTTTTATCCGTGGGCCTCGTCAGGCGGGCTCAATCTTGTTCGTGGGCGTCCTGTTCATGGCCAGGCCTCGTGTCTCTGCTTCTTGGGCTTCTCCAAAACAGTCGTATCACTACCTAAGGTGGAATTGGTAATTTCCACTTTAGGTTCCAGTTGAAAAAGCTCTACGTTGGGATTCTTTGGTCATTTTTCCTTCACACGTGCATCTATTCGCCATTGCATGTGCACATCATTTGCTTACAAACACGCGCGCTTGCGCACATCATTTGCTTACAAACACGCGCGCTTGTGCACACATACACACACATATGAGGAAACTAGATTTGTCTACACATATAAGTAAACTAGATATGTCTTTTGTTGACAATACAACAAAAATCAAGTTTCCATGTTTTTTCGAATTATTTTTCAATCTGTACATATTCCAACATGCCTTATATAGGTTAACCCTAGGGGGCTTTGACCATCGATCCACTCGTTACAAAAATTTCTATTATTCAGAAATCATTGATTTTATAACAATCAGATCAAGGGTCAAACATCATTGAAATTCAATTTGAGTTTTGGTATTTTGATTATTCTTGTGTGCAGAACATGAAGATCATTAATCTTACCATCGTAAAACAACCAATTTTCAAGTGACACCTAAGAGTTTTGATCGTTCATATAATCGTTGTAAAAAGATTTGTTACAGTGAAACCGTTAAACTTGTGACCGTTAAATGAACAAGCAAAATGTTTTGGTTTCAGATGAAAATTGGGTGTTTGGCGATTTAAAACATGAGATCAAAATGAGTTGTTTGGAGCGAAGAAATTTATTTTGGGATTGGAGTGGTGGTTTGATGCTACCTAAGGTGGAAGTGGAAATTTCCACGTTAGGTGGCTGATACCCATTTTACCAATACACATACAGAGACAATTTTTCAAGGCCAACCTCAAAAAATTTGAAAGAAGTTTTTTATTTTATTTTTTAGGTTGTTGTGATCTATATATTCTAAAACCTCTATTTACAAATTTGAGAAGGATCTGATTCTATTTGATCCTCGATCAAGGCATCGTATTATATATACATAATTTAACGGTTCCTGAACAATAGAAATTTTTTAATTGCTTGATCGAAGGACAAATATTGTAGGGTTCACTCTAAATTCTGTATTTTGGGGTTATAAAATGTGTACAACAAATCCAATGGGAAAGTTTTTTTCAAAGTGGTTATCTTGTGCAAAGTTTTTCCGTGGATGACCCCGTGGAAAAAGTTCATTAATTTTTTGATTTTTTGACAAAATTTTTTGTTGTTTAATCCATACAACTATATACTCCAGGAAAATAATGAGTGAATGCTAGAGGTCTTGGGCATCGATTCAACTGTTACAAAATTTAACGGTGTCAGGTTTCAGAACAGTAAAACTTTTTGTAATGGCTTAATCACGGGTCAAATCCCATTATTTCAACTTATTATTCTTTGAGGGTTGCATAAATACTTAAAGTGAATGAGAAATTTTTTTGAAATAATTTCAAAAAAATTAAATAATCTCACATGGAAACTCATGAAAATTTCTATATATAATATAGAAATTGTTAAGGCCAAAATTAACCTAGACAGTTGTCAAGCTGACGTAGACTCTTGATGCTGAGTGGTGTCTTGTCAGCAGATGAAGTGGGACCCTGGGTAGGAAGAACCCGGGACGGATGATGGTGCGGTGCTCGATCGACCTTCGAACAGCTGATGCATCGAATGTTCGAGGCTTGAAAACTCGATGACGACTCTCGATGCTGGATGTCGACCATCGATCTACACCACATGGACACGTTAGGGGGGTAGGATCTGAGTTCCGACCCAAATCCTCTCCGATGCTTAAGTTAGTATGAGAACTTAATAGAGCGAGGAAGCTTGGGGCAGCTGAGATCGACCCACGGAGGTTCGTCTCAGGACTGGCGGCACAAGCTCCAAAGTATAAGAAATATAAGTTGAGGAAGTAGAGTTCTATGTTTTAGATCTCGTACCTTGGAATTGGAACCCCTTTACCTTCGTCCTTTGGTCATTTATAGGTTGTTCCTTTTTGATTGTATGTAACTGTCCCTCATTGATTTGGGCACGATCTCCTTCGGGATTCGAAATAACGGTTGTCCATTTACTCGGCCCCATTAACCTCTCCCTGAATATTAGCACCAGCCCAACGGTCGAATGATCCATTCGTCTGACTCGGCAATACCCAGCTATGAGTGGGGGTATCGGGTTGCGAGCACCAAATGGGTCAGGTACACGAATACTCCAGCAGGATTCATTCATATTCTTTGTGTGATCTAAGAGCGCCTTTTAATTCTTTAGCCACATAAGCACAATTGCAATATTATATTGGCTATAAGATTATTTGGGTGTAAACATATCTCCACTAATCTTTGTGTTGAATTGGATTGTGATTTTTATTTGGAGTCCCTTGGTGATAAAGGTGTTGAAAATCCTAGTCAAGACTAGGTGGTTGGAAATCCTGGTGGTGATACTAGGTCGTTGGAAATCCTAACGAGTGAAGTTAGGTAATTGTATTGTAAAGAGTATAGTGGAGTAAATCTCGAGCCGTGTTGATCGGGGACTGGACGTACCCAGGTTGCGGGGAACCAGAATAAATCGCGTGTCTCTCTCTCTCTCTCTGTGATTTTATGTGTTTGTATTTATTGTTTACTTTGTGCTAGTTATTCATTGTTGTTAATATATTCTCATTTGTAATTCTCTTGTTAATAATATTGTTAATTAAAAGATTACATTTTTTATTCCGTTGTGAGATCTTTCCGTTCATTGTAACTAATCTTTGTATTCTTTTTCATCGTGTTGATTAAGGACCAAGCGTAGATCACTCTACTTAGTTCCTTAGGCAACATTGGAAGGATATTTGTTGTGTTCTAATAATCGAAGAAAAATATTTTACTTAAATAACACTATTCATCCCCCCTCTAGTATTTTTTGCCATCCACAGGATTCAACAAGAATGACTAATCATACTCCTCACCATATCCGTAGGCATTATGTTTCGTCTTTCAGCAACACCATTCATAGTGGACGAGCCTAATATGTCGTATTGTGGGATGATACAATATTTCTTTAGGATCTTAGCAAATGGTCTTAGATGTTGTTCACCTAAACTATCGCATCTACCATATTACTCACCATCATGGTCAGATTTAATGCTTTTGATCCATTTGCTAAGTTGATTTTCAACTTTAGCCATAAGTAATAATGATTATAGTAAATTGATAAAGAACCAGAACCAACCAATTTTGATTCATGAGACAAAATCCCGGAGAGGATCATGCCCTAATCAATAAGGGGCGGTTACGCCTCATCAAGGAAGAGCTTCTTATAAATAGGTCGACGGATAAATGTAAAGGGTTCCATCTTCAAGGTACGAGTGCTAATACATAGAACTCTATCTTCTTACTTCTCCATTCTAAATTCGAGCTTGCGTCGTTAGTCCAGGGACGAACCTCAGTGGTTCGATCTCAGCTATGCCAAGCTCCCTCTCTTCCTTAAGTTTCTTACTAACTTAAGAAATAGAGGGGATTTGGGTCTGAACCCAGATCCGACCCCCCCTAACGACTCCATGTGGTGCAGATCGACGATCGCCATCCAACGTCCTAGGTCGACATCGAGCTCTTCAACCCCGGACGACCAAAATGATAGTCGTTCCTAGGTCGATCAATGGTCGTACCATCATTAATCATCAACTACAGACCCCGGTTCCTTCAATCGAGGGTCCCACTCCAAAGGTTGACAAAGCTCCAGCTCAGCGCTTCGAGTTTCCATCAGCTTGACAACTGTATCGGGTAATTTTGGCATTAACAGT
The DNA here is from genome assembly GCA_030789695.1 of Scilla litardierei. NCBI lineage: Eukaryota > Viridiplantae > Streptophyta > Magnoliopsida > Asparagales > Asparagaceae > Scilla > Scilla litardierei. The sequence goes on from CM061140.1 coordinate 116,396,184, forward strand.
TTGTCACCGTCTGTAGAAAACCACGAATCGACATCCCCCTCAACGAACCACTCGAGTATGCCGACTCACTCAACCACATCCTCCGAGGTCGCTGTAGGATCCCTAAGTGTCGGGATCACCAACATGATAACGGGAGGTCCCATACACCAGGATCTACCAGTCTCTCTCCAAAGTTCCTACGCTGTAAGATTGATGACAGTTTCCATGGGGCGAAAGTGCCCCAGATACTCAACGCCTCCTATCTTCTTCTCGGACGAAGATCTGGAAGGGGTAGAGCTACCGCACGATGATGCTGTGGTGATCACGGCCATGATCAGAGAGATCACCGTGAAAAGGTTGCTTGTTGACACCAGAAGCTCATGCGACGTACCCGCTTCACCATGCTGGAAAGGATGAAAATATCATCCGAAGCGTTGACGCCATGCACATGACCCTTGGTGGGATTCACCAGGCACTCCGCTCCGATAGCAGGCATCATCACCTTACCGGTGATCCTCGGTACGTATCCTTAACAAATTACATGCTTAACCAACTTTATGGTGATAAAGATCAACCGACATACAACAGGATCATCGGAAGACCGCTGCTGAATGCCATAGAAGCAGTGGTCTCGACCTTCCACCAGATGATCAAATTTCATATCCCTGAGGGGGTCGGAAGGGCAAGAGGGAATCAGGAGCAGGCGCGATCGTGCTACATGATATCTGCCACCCTGAGGAGGATCGAGCAAACTGACCTAGTAGACCCATGGATCGAGGATTAGCGACCCATCGTGGTCGAAGAAACAAAAAGTATCAATATCTCCGACGAGGAAGAAAACCCATCTCAGTCGGGTCGCTGCTCCCTCGCGACCTAAAACAGTGGTTGATCGCCCTCCTGAGAGAGCATGCCGACATCTTTGCCTGGACCCCGAAGGACATGCCCGGCATTGACCCAGGGGTAGCGTCTCACAAACTGGGGGTCGACCCGACATCTAAGCACATGAAGCAAAAGAAGAGAAACATGGGAGGCGAACATATGAAAGAAGCTAACGAAGAGGTAGAACGATTTCTGGAGGCCCACTTCATACGAAAAGTCAAATACCCCGAGTGGCTCTCGAATGTCGTGATGGTCAGGAAGGCTAACAGCAAGTGGTGAATGTGCGTCGACTTCACCGACCTCAACAAGGCATGCCATAAAGATAGCTACCACCTACCACGAATCGACCATCTGGTCGACAGTGCCTCGGGCTACGAACTTCTCAGCTTTATGGACGCCTTCTTCGGGTATAACCAGATTCAAATGGCACCAGAGGATAAGGAAAAAACTTCCTTCATCACTGATCGAGTATATTCTGTTACACCAAAATGCCATTCGGTCTGAAAAATCAGGGGCCATACCGGAATAATCGTCCAAGCTATCGGGGGCGACATATTCGAATACGCCCTCCGCTTCGGTTTCCAAACCACTAACAATGGTGTGGAATATAAGGCAGCCGTTAACGGACTCCAATTGGCTCGAGCCCTGGGAGCGAGAGTAGTCCAATTGTTCACCAACTCCAGTCTCGTTTTCCATCAACTGAATGGGACCTTCGAGGCCCGCGACGACTCAATGCAGAGTTACGTGGAAATTGCTAAAGCTGAGCTCGCCACCTTCACCAACGTAGAAATTCATCACGTGCCAAGGTCGAAGAATCATCGAGCTGACACCTTGTCAAAACTTGCATCGTCCTCCCCATTGGGGCTCGGTCGAACTGTGTACGTGCAACGTCTACTCCATCCTAGCGGGCTATCATAAGAGGTCCTAAGCCTCGATCAGCGGGGCCACATGGATGGACCCGATAATCCGCTACTTAAGCTCAGGAGAAAACCCAATTGACCCAGTGGAGGTGCGAAAACTTGAGCAGAAGGCCTATCAATTTGTCCTATTGGATGGTTCATTGTACAAAAGACGATGGACCAGGTATGACATCTTTCCCTACCTTAAGTGATTAGCCCCGCAGGAAGCACAATACGTGATCCAAGAGATCCACGAGGGCGACTGCGGGAACCATTGCGAGGGAAAGTCCATAGCCTTGAAGGCTATGAGACAAGGGTACTTTTGGCCAACGATGTTCAAAGATGTCATCGAGTACGTCCGACTATGCTCGACCTGCCAAAAGTTCTCAAAGATCAGCTCGGCACCACCGACTGATCTGATACCCATCGTCAGCTCAGTCCCCTTCGCCAAATGGGGGCTAGACCTCCTTGGACCATTCAAACCAGCGAGTGGGCAACGGAGATACCTGATAGTGGCGATTGACTATTTCACTAAGTGGAACGAGGCAGAGCCTTTATCCCGAATCACCTGGAAGGAGGCTTGGAGTTTCGTCTGGAAGTGCGTTATCTGTCATTTCGGCATCCCATATTCCATAGTAACAGACAATGGGACACAATTCGACAACATCGGCTTTAGAGACTTCTGCGCTGAGCTGAAGATCAAGCTACACTTCGCCTCCGTCGCTCATCCCCGGTCAAACGGCTTGGCAGAATCAGTCAACAAGAGCATCATGGGGGCCCTACAGAAGAGAATAGTCGGGCTCGAGGGGACTTGGTCGGATGAGATCCCCAGAATATTGTGGTCGTAAAGAACGACCCACAAAACCTCGACAGGGGAAACACCCTTCATGCTGGCCTACGGATGTGAGGCCTGTAGGGAGATGTATGCCCTTGAGGCATTTATCCTAAGATAAACATCTTGTTCTAATAATTATACGGTACCAATTGTCCTAGCATAAATTCTATGAATTATATACTTAGATAATATCCTTAGACTTAAAGTGAGGTCATCATGTATCTAGATGTAGATCTAGATTGTGGGAAGTGAATGACTGATAAGAACTTAAGTCTTAAACGGTTCATGGTCATTGATGTGTCGAGAATAGGGTATCGACACATCGGATAGACCATTGTTTGTCTTACCTTAAGGGTAATGATGATCTCATAGTCATTCGGCCTGGCGAAGAGACAAGGCACAGGTGCTCATTGGAGAATGAGTTCACTGAATGACCAACTTAGAGTTTTTAATGGTTAACCTTTAAATAAACTGTCAATAATAACTCTATAATGATGATAAGCAAGCTGGTCCCTAAGACCTGAAGTCATTTGTACAAACCTATTCGTAAATAGTGTCACTTAGATCTATGACCTAGCTTCGAGGCTAGGCTTACTAAAAGGTCTTAGGTTGGGTGACATCAGAAGCATACGAGGTAAGTAAATGACTACGATGGGATTCGACTCTTCTGTTAAAGGGGAAGTTAGTGCCACAGGCTCAGTACGGTCTTTGTGTTAATCCTCGGTCGGGTATGTTGTAGGATGTACAATGTGTATATAACAAAGACCGATGTATACTGACCGATGCTGGCTACTGGGGTTGACGGTTAACCATACCCAAGGCCATGCATCGACAAGTTATGACGAAGGGATTAAAACTGCGATATTCATTACTGACACAGTCAGAGTGATCCCGACGACACTTTTGTCGATGGGTCAATTACGTAAGTATGATTCTGAAATAGGGATGACACCTGCTGCTCGTGGTTACTGTCGTTTAGGGACTTCGAGTCCCAACCTGTAGTAAGGTCAAGTTGTAGGGTCTCACACCGAGTAATATTCACGTCTTAGTAATAGGAAGAACTTTAAAGAGGAATTCATTCGATGAAATAGAATAATTTAGTTCACAAGTCTGTTGTGAGATTAAAGCTAAAGGAGTTTAGCATTTAGGATTGAAGAGGGCTTCTTGAGGAATCCACATGAATACACCGCGTTGGAATCGGAGCTCAAACGAGCTCAGAAACACGAAACCAACCGAAAGGGGCCAAAGTGGGTCAGACCCACTTTGGAAGGAAGGCCCACCCGTAAGGGAAAGCAGGGCCCACCTGCCAAGCCGGCTGGGCAAGCCCGCTTCAGAAGTGGGGCCCGCCCGCTGCCTCAGCGGAGCCAGCCCGCTTGGTGGGCTGGCGTGCCCGCTCAGCTCAGCGGAGCCCGCCCTCTTGGCGGGCTGGCGCGCCCGCTCGGATCAGCGGGGGCTGGCCCGCTGAGTGGGTCGGGCGCCCAATGTGGCCTGCAGCGGGGCCTGCCCGCTAAGCTGGCAGGCACGCCCGCTGCGCCCGATTGCAGGCGCCCGCCTGCAATGGGGGCATGCATGCCTGCAGGCCTTAGCGGGCGCGCCCGCGTCTTAAGGGTTGTTTTCTTAGGGTTTTTTGAAACCCTTGATGATGTCTACGAACTACCATTTTTGCTCAACTTTGAGCAATTGTTTGAGGTGTCAAACGAAGGCAGAATTCGTCGCCGTTTTTTCCTACGCATTCACCATTTTAAGCTCTTCGAAATGATTAGTTGTATCGTCTCTGAAGCTCAATGATGAGGGAGATTTAATTTGTTGACGTTAGGCCTTTGAGAAAGGCTTACTAATTTAATTAAATCCCTCTTTCACTATTTAGTCCCACATTCTAATGTTTGGTAATGATTTTAAATACAATGGTTTGTCATAAAAATTATATGATAATTTTTATGAAACCATTATTTTATTAGATAAAATGTTTTAAGTTTTAAAATCATACCTTTTAGTTTAAATGTTAAATTTTAATGCTTGAATGTTAATTATTTATTTCATATATGTTTTAACATGTTGTTCTATTTAATTGTTAAATAGTTGAACCCTAATATTATGCGATAATGATTAGCATAGTTTATGTTTAATGGCAATGATTTATAATTTGATTATTCATGAACCTTTTAGGTTAGCCATTAATCACTTTAAAAATTTATAAGATGAATTTTTAAAATTGAGACATGCTATGTTTGAATGAATCTTTACAACCTTTGAACCTAATTCCTGATTAGGGTAGTTCTATAACGACGATTATTATTTTAATCGTTTCAATAATAATTTCCATTAAATGACTACACTTTAAAAGTGTTGAAATTGATTTATTAAAATCCTAATGATGATTAGGGTAGCACGTTGAACAAATGAACCTTATAGTTGATAAGGACTTAATAAAAGTAATTAACGAATCATACTGAATTTTGAATTTTAAGGATTCCATTAGTTGATAGGATTAATTAGTGTTAATAAAATCCTTTTAGTTTACGGCACACATATATAAATGATAAGTGTCATTCAATGGATCATGATACCGGTCAATGTGTTTAGCTAAGTTTGTTGGGTCATCCTAGCTAGACTGGGAGTAAGTGGTCCTGGCTTAGTCAATTTCCTGGCCGTGTCCGCTGGACTGCAATGACACAAATCATGATTATATGACACCCTAAACTATACCTAAGTCTAATACGTTAATAATCTTTTTCAAGATAAAACGTAGCCCTCCTTGTTTTAGGGGTTGTCAATTATAGAACCTGTATTGGATCTGGATCTAAGCCTATAGGGGGTGAATAGGCTTATAAAAATTCTCGCGCAACCCACGAGAAATCACACGCAGTTAATAATCACAAGCATGGTAAATATGAAGCAATCGCAGAATACACGCAGATATACCCTGGTTCTGTCGTCCCATGACTTACTCCAACCCCAAGAAAATATTAGCAATAATATGTTCATTTTGTACAACTACAATAGGTCCTGAGCTCCCTGCCCCCACCTAGAACGGACCACACTCCCCGAGTGCAGAACACTATTAACCTAGTAAATGCTCTATCTTGACAAGTCCCACTTGACAATACCCTCTTGTCTAGTCCCAGACTAAACAAGTCGCAAAAAAACACAAAAGTGGTAAAGTTTTCCCTACAGAGATCAACACACAATCACAAATATAATGGTAAAGTAAAAGATCCAGAAATGCTCAGATTGTGATGGCGTGTCGTCTCTGTCGTTCAGCATGGTGTCAGCTTCAGTTTGACGCAAACGATGTATCGATCTGACTCCTAGCTCCCAAAATATGGCTGGATAGCAATCTAGTTTGTGTGTATAGGTATACCAATACAACTCAATTATAAGTCCGTCTGTGCGCACAGCAGCTCCTTTAACAAATAGGAATCTCAACCAATCAATTTGTTCGAAGCGTGGCATGTACAAGCTCTGCCCTACTTTTGTTCTACCTGCACGGATGAAACAAAGAGAATCAAATTTCTTTTAATTTAACAACAAACACATATTGAGGGGAGGTGCAGGAGTGCTTCCCTGCTGGTTCTCATCCATCATCCACTTATTTCCAAAACAACAGTTGAACAATTCTTTTTGATGGGAAGCAGTTGAACAATTCTTTTTGATGGGAAGCAGTTGAACAATTCTGACACTCATTAATTCATTCTTGATTCCTTGAGAGTATCATACACAAATTCTTCAGTCTCTCTCTGACTCGTGTACTTCAATGAAGGGGAATGGATTAAAGTGTCCTGCAAACGCAAATTAGGAGGTAACAAAAACAATTAGCTAACCATACTTTAAATCCTTCACTATCTCCTAGAATTTGTAGCCGCCCAGATTGTTGCGTGTGCTTTTTCGTTGCCTGCAACAAACAAGAAAACTAGGTTAGTTATTTAATTTGATATATATAAAAAACTTTACCTTCAGTTAACAAAAGCTGCAAGCACATGAAGGCTTCAAAGTAGAGTGCGGTAGGTTGATATATTTCGGCTAAGGCTTTATGCTCTCTAGTTGCCTGCTAAACAAAAAGAAACAAGTGAACTAATTTGATTGCTTGCACATGGGCTCTTCGTACTGTGCATGGAAGTTGCAGCAAGATGAAAGAGATGTTTGTTGGTCAAAAATTGCGTGCGCCCCTACTCAAATATTGCCGCTTCCCTCATTGATTTATCCTACAAGATACAACATGCCATCTTTGCTTAATAAAAAGAACCAAGTTTCTTACCTCTTCACCTTAATGCTTGGAACTTGTTACTTGGTCAATCTGTTAGTTGCCTTTGGAAATTAGTGTTGCTTTTGTGTTGCTTTTTGGAACTTGATTGCGGCTGGTGTGCTTGTGCCTTCAAGAATTCTGGCAAAGGCAAGGGTTTGGTGCTTGGGAATTGTAATTATTGGCCGACCTATATTTGTGTATGTCGCAATTAAACCATTCTCTTTGATGAGGGGTTTATATAGATATGGAGGGAGGTTTATTTGACTATAGGAGAATCAAATAGAATCCCCCAATTAAAAAAGATTTGAATTGGGATTGAATAGGAAATATATTTGGGTTAGAGACGAAATTATATTTTAACTAATCCCAATAAGATATTTGAATCAATCCCATAAGATTCTATCCATCTCACCCCATGTTGGACCAAGTCCAAATGTGATATGTGTATCGCAAATCCACCAATTCCAATTTGCTATATGTATAGCAATTTGTACATCTCTTTGATCAAGTCTCCTCTTGCAAATTTACGAGCGTGTCACTCCTGAAAAACACTTAGCAAACACGTTAAATAGTTCGTACACGTTTGTTATCATCAAACTTGAGATCCCAGATCGTTGCATCCAACAATCTCCCCCTTTTGATGATGACAGACCAATACAATATTTGAGCAATGAGATATGTGTCTGTAAAGTGTGATGAAGGATGTAAGGCATATGATGTATATAATGAGACGTTTAAGCATTATTAGTATGCACAATATAGCCATAATGAAAGCATGCTCCCCTACTTTCAAGCTCCCCCTTAAACATGTATTTCTAGTGCTCCCCCTTCAACAAATAATACCAAATCTTTTTTAACTTTTCTCCCCCTTTGTTATCATCAAAAGCGTATCAATGAAGTCAATCAAATATCACATGTTAAAATAAAGTATTATAAATTATAACTAGCACTTGCATGTCATTCTTCATAGAGTAGGCCATTCAAGTTCAACGAAAATTGCAATTTAGACTTCAACACCATTGTGTAAGTGTGATAATTAGACATTGAAGTACAAAGGGAGATTCAATTATGAAGATCAACCAAAACCAATCCACATTTTCCAGTTAACATGAATATCACCTAGGATTGATTTTTTTCACACCTCATTAAAAATGAGTTCAAGGTACCACACCTCAAAATATAGCCTATAAGTACTCTTAGATGTGAGGGTGGCATTGCTTGACGAGTAAATTACACCAACGCTAAAGATTACCTATAAAATATATGTTGGATACTCGTGGGTAGTGTACATGCCATGAATTGTATCCAATTTACATACGGAGCAATATTTATAACTTTTTTTTTCATTTTTGTAGCATTAACACCAATTCTTTTTGCTCAATTTTTATTCATGGCAATACACGTCATATCCCTAAGATTATTCAGTTTTTATCAACCTACATTCACTTTCTGAGATTCATAAAAAGAATATCCAAATGTACAACAAGTTTAATATTCGTGGAAATGAGCATGTAGGTGTAGAAATTAAATCATTCATTTCATGAAACATGTCATGACTACTAAATAAAGTCTAACATGTGCATGTAGCTATAACGATAATACAATGATTTTTACAAGGGTATGAATGAATATTCAATAATACCACTTATAAAGATTCATAAGGAGGTATTCATTAAGCACCAATTTTGTTTGATTTTTTATTACTCAATTTTTTTATAATGAACTAAAACAAAAACTAGAATCAAACACGCAAGCACACAAACAAGAAATAAATCAAGCACACACAAAAGTCTATAAAGGTATGCAATGAATGCAAAGAGGGAAATAAATATACCTTCGCGTCGCTATTTGACTAAGAAGCTAAAAATGAGACTTTCAATTCATTGATCCTCGCCAAATCTCCATCTCACCTACATGAGTCATGTGTGACCTTGGAATCCAACAAGATCCACTAGTGTGAGTCATCAACGTTTTCGGAACCCACACTTGTTTGAATTTTATGTTTGTGTTCCTAAACTTACAATAATGGGATGTATCACCAACATTATCACAAGTAAAGCACTTTGCATGCATGTTTTTGACAATTGAAGGCATATTGTGAATCTTCTTAAATTTAGCTTTTCAATATTTTTCAAACCAAATCCAAGTCCTCGTCTATTACTGCCATATATTTGATTTCCAAGAATGATATCTAAAGATTGTTTTTCTATGGAAAATTTCTTAATGGACAATTCATGACTAGAGACTTTGGATTTCAACAATGCATTCTCATTCACAAGCAAAGTACATTTACTTATAAAAGCTTTCTTGTTTTCCTCTTCCATCTTTTCAGACTCAACCATTTTTCTTTTAAGATCATTATTCAACATGCAGAATTTATCATTAAGCTCTCTAATCACATAGTCTTTTTCGATTTCAAGCTTAATTAAGTCTTGTTTAAGCATGCTAATATTATCCAATAAGGAAGGACAAGAAAGACAAGCAGCTTTTTTAGATGAGCTAGATTTTTCTCTTTTTAACATGGCAATGGTTGATTTGCATTCTTCAAGTTCTTTTTTTAGTTTTTAGATTCTACAATCATATCACATTTTTCTTTTTGCAATTCAAAGCAAGAATTTCTATAGCATTCAATGGTATTATCTAGCTCATCAATTTCTTCTTGCATTTTCTTAAATAGTTCAGCTTTGGTGCAAGATTTTACCTCATTCTGTTTTGCCATTAAGCAGAGGGAGGTGTGTGCAGTTTTCTCAGTCTCATCCTCGCTATCCATATCCCACGTTCGCGCTATAGATTTTCCTTTCTTTTCAGCGACGTCATTCCTTTCTTGTGGGCAATGTCTCGTGAAGTGTCCCTGCTTCCTACACATAAAACAAATAACTTTACTCTTAGTTTTGTCACAAATAGAAACATCATGTTCATTCAGAAGAGCGTTTCTTCCCTTTTGCTTCTTTTCATTACTGCTAAGGCTCGCTTCCATATGTAGTTTCCAAAGTCCTCCATATATCCTGCGTAGAAGAGCAGTGTGAGATATGATCAAATATTTTTCTATTCAAGCCACACAATAAGATATTCATTGCTCTAGAATTTATAGCACACACATTTCTATCATTTAAATGCAAATTACTTTCAGGCATAGAATATTTGTTTTTCGATAATGCACCAGATATCAACATCAACGGATAGTAAATAAGTTTTCATCCTAGCCTTCCAGTATATATAATCATGGCCACTAAATAGAGGAGGACGATCAATAAGTATGCCATGGGGAAAACTAACTTTGGGGTTTTCATGGTAGCTAGACTAGATCCTCTAACCTGCCCTGATACCACTTGTTGGATCTGTATCTAAGCCTATAGGGGGTGAATATGCTTATAAAAATTCTCGCACAACCACGAGAAATCACACGCAGTTAATAATCACAAGCAGGGTAAATATGAAGCAATCACAGAATACGCGCATATATACCCTGGTTCGGTCGTCCCTTGACCTACTCCAGCCCCCAAGCAAATATTAGCATTAATATGTTCCTTTTGTAGAGCTACATTGGGTCCTGAGCTTCTTGCCCTCCACCTAGAACATACCACACCCCGAGTGCAGAACACTATCAACATAGTAAATGCTCTATCTTGACAAGTCCGACTTGTTAAGATCCTCTTGTCTAGTCCCAGACTAAACAAGTCCCAAAAGAACACAAAAGTGGTAAAGTTTTCCCTACAGAGATCAACACATAATTACAAATATAATGGTAAAGTAAAAGGTCCAGAAATGCTCAGATTGTGATGTCGTGTCGTCTCTGTCATTCAGCACGGCATCAGCTTCAGTCTGACGTAAACGGTGTATCAATCTGACTCCTGGATCCCAAAATATGGCTTGATAGCAATCTGGTCTGTGTGTATACGAATACCAATACAACTCAATTATAAGTCGGCCTGTGCGCACAATAGCTCCTTTAAACAAATAGGAATCTCAAGCAATCAATTTGTTCGAAGCGTGGCTCGTACAAGCTCTGCCATACTTTTGTTCTACCTGCACGGATGAAACACAGAGAATCAAATTTATTTTAATTTAACAATAAACATATATTGAGGGGATGTGCATGAGTGCTTCCCTGCTGGTTCTCATCCATCATCCACTTATTTCTGAAAGAGCAGTTGAACAATTCTTTCTGATGGGAAGTAGTTGAACAATTTTGACACTCATTAATTCATTCTTAATTCCTTAAGGGTATCATACACAAATTCTTCTGTCTCTCTCTGACTCGTGTACTTCAATGAAGGGGGGATATAAGTGTCCTGCAAACACAAATTAGGAGATAACAAAACCGTACAATTAGTTAACCATACTTTAAATTGTAACGACCACTTTTCGTTGTGCGTTGTTCGTGCACGTGCTTTTGGCCGTGCACGTGTTTGTTTTAGACTTTGTGTGTTTGTGAACACTTTCGTGTGAGATGCCGTTGGGAACGTCTCTGAGAGTATTAAATAGTGGCACTAATTTGGAACGACGTGTCTCGAGTCGTTTTCCCACAATTTAAACTTACTCGATGAGACGTGACGATTCTCACTCTTGACGGGAGACGTTTCTATTTTTAGTTTCGTCGTCTGACGTCGAATTCGAGATCCGTCTTCTTAGTTAGCTCACATTCGTCGCCACGAACACCACGATATTTATTTTATAATTTTTGGAGTTTATTTGACCACTTTTATAATTTTTACAAGTTTTATATTATTTTTAATAATTAATTTTTATATTAAATTCGGCCAAATAAAATTTATTTAAGTTTTAAACGTTTTAAAGAATTTTTGAGCCAATTTCCAGCTCATTTGGACCAAGTCAAATCCTTGGATGAGTTGGAGAAGGTTAATTTCAAATTTTAAATTATTTTAAACTTCTAATCCTATTAGATTTAGCCCTAGACCAAGTCAACCCATCTATACTATATAAGCAATCCCTAGCAAGACCTATTTTCCAAAGAAATTAGCCCTAGCCTCTTCCAAAACCAAAATTGGACGTTGCGACGATTCGTCGCAACGTCGCAGCCGTCGCATGCGCACGACCGGAGATTTCCGCCCCGTTCCCTCGGTCTGACCGAGGCCACCGCCCGTACCCAGCCTAGCCCGCACCGCTCCCCCGCTCCCCGCTCCGACCGAGGACATCTCTCGGTCTGACCGAGAGATTGCCCCGCCTCCGCTCCGCTCCGCAACGTTGCAACTGCAACGTTGCAACCCCCGCACCGACCGACGCTCCCGCCCGCACCGACCGAAGCGCTCCCCCGCATCGCCGCTTCCCCGCTCCGTTGCAACCCCCGCAGCGCTGCAGCCCGCTTCCGCAGTGTCTGACCGAAGAATTCCCCCGCAGCGACCGCTGTGACCGACGACCGCACCGACCCCAAGCGCTGCACAGCCCGTTCCCCCGCAGCGACCGATGGAGATCCCCGCATTTGGCTGAGTACGACCGAGAGCAAACGTCGCAACCCCGCACCCGTCGCATCGCTTGCCACCGTGGGCCCCCCAATTTCTCCAGAGTTATTGTGGGTCCCCCAAAGGCCCCTAGGACTGCTGTGGGCCCCACCTAGGAGTGTTCTCTTCGACGACTTGCCGCGTACGACGTCGTCGCACGTCGTAGCCCGTCGTCGCACGTGCGAGCTTTGGAATCTGAAATCGTCGCCCGGGTTGATGCTCTGAACTTTCCAGCGAGGAAACTATATTGGAATCAGGACTTGGAGCGCGTTCTATTATTCCGACCCCCGGCGTCGCTACCCGACGCCGGTGTAGCTTTCGCGTCGTGTTGAGGTAACGCTTTGCACCCCTAGGACCCCCAACCCAATTGCATGCTAATCAAGACTAAAATCAGTATTTTCAAAGTATTTTAAATGTTTTAAATTCACTAATCAAGATTAATAATATGGACTTTAGGCCGGTGGACTTGTGCACGTAGATAATTGTGATTTTTGGACTCATTGGACGGTGTGCTCAGACGTCGTATTTGCAGGCAAGTGAAACTTGCCAACTCTTGTGTAGGGCCATGTTTTTAGGCCACTTCCTTGCTTTTAGCGTAAAAGAGACTAGCCAGTGAAATGATAGCTGGCTAGACGCCTATTTGATCTAGTTTGACAACGAAACTAGATCCGTCACCTAATTGATCTAGCTTGACAACGAAGCTAGATCCACCCTTTAAACTTGATGTTCATGCATACTAAACTATCACGTTTACTTTCCTTATCTGTACGCACTTTTAACTGCCATGCATTGCATTCTACATGTCATCCAAGTTGAATATTGCATTCGTAGCACACGCTACATACTTGTACTTGCTTGTCCTGGCTAGGTGCACCCCTACGCCATACTTGTTAAAAACACTTCCTGGCTCGTGATCCAGAAGCGAGCATTACCGTTCGGGGGTAAGGCCCTGGCTCGATACACGTGGGATGGGGTAAGAGTTAAGCGGCCAATCAGCTGGGAGTCTGCCTGATCAGCAACTGCAGCTGTAAGGCGTAAACTCTGGGTGGGGCGGAGTTAAGCGGCCAATCAGTGTGAAAGAAAGTCATTTCAGCTGTAAGGCGTAAACTCTGCAAATGACATGAAAACGTGACTAGAGAAATCCTTGTAAATGTTATTAGTCTTGCCACACTTGCCATGCCATGCTAGCTACTTGTTGTTTTCTTTACCTGCTGCACTCATACTTAAACTGCCATGTCATTGCATCATGCTAGAACTGCTAGGTTGCTCTTACTTGTACTTTCAGTTTCACTTGCACAAGTCTTCCAGACTTGCTGACATGTGCCCCTTTCTCTTTGGGTGTCACATGTTAGACCCTGAGCCAGAGATCGTTGCTGTGTACGTGATGAGTCGCTGACGCTGAGTCTGAGTCCATGATTGCCAGGAGGATTTTGGTGGACACCGGTGACCTTGCTTTGAGTTTTGTTGAGCTTTATGTTGTTTTAGGCCTTTTGTTAGTTTTGTTGGTGCGTAGCACCGTCGTTGTACTTTGTACTTTTGTTGGCCATGTTTGGGCCTTTAGTCTCTTACTTTTAGCTTGGTGGTTTTTCTGTGATGTTGGAAACTTATTTTATGGATATTCTGAGATGCTTCTTTTGTCTCATTTCATTATTATTATCTTTGTTTCGTTCGCGTTGCAAGGGCCTGCAGTTTTAAATTTGATTGACGCTTATCGGACTTGCAGCTTTGCAGCTTCAAGTCTGAGCGGACCTTCTCACGCTTCGCCTCCATATTTTGGGAAGCGGGGCGTGACAGGTTTTGTTGGTGGCCCATGCAGGTCCAGTCTTGCAATTGCGAATTAACGGAACAACGATGATAACGGAATGTCCATTAAATAAATTGCAACATCCGAGTCATAAGCCCTGAGTCTAGTCGATTTCTTAGGACACTAGGTGGTAAGGGACTTAGTTAGACGTCTGTGCTTGCTAGTTAGAAGCCTCCGATTGGTAGTTAGACCCCCCTTCTAGCAATTGATCGACGTAGGAGTTACCTTAGTGGTCCTTGCCTAACCCTGACCATACTAGACCTCCAAAATTTCCTTTTGTCGTTCGCTTGGGTTCATTGATCTCGGACCAAGCTGAACGCATTTCATTACCGTCCAGCACCTTAGGAAGTCTTAGTGCTTAGTTTCAAATCTTTAGTTGGTCAACCGTAGGAGTTTCCGTAGACTTTTCTGATTCATGTCCTAGACGTATGTATGCTTTGACCACCTGACCAATTTCCTCCCCTCGATTCACGAGATCGCCTCATGACGATCGTCGTCAATTTTCGACCCTCTCCGTTACAAACCTGAATCTTCTGAAAGTATTCTTCGATTTCCTCTTTCCCATACTACTTCGTTGATTTAAATTTTTAAAACGTTTGTCGGAATTTTGAACTCTAGCTTATAATATTTTCCCCAGCCTATGTTTTCGTACTCATGTCGTCTTTTCATATATTTTATTCCGAACCGTTTGTCCAATTCGATTTATAATTTTCCTTCTTATTTGTGCCATTTGAATAATACATCGTGTTTACTTTTAATATACTCTTCAAGCCACATGGAATTTCAGATTTCAGCAAGTTGGTTTTGCTCGCCGTTCCCACTATTTCAGATTTTTGCAAAATTACTATTTTCATAACCTCTTCCTGCTTTAGACCCTCCCTGATTTGATTTTAAAGATTTGCTATTCAACCCTGATAATTCTTATGCTAAGTTACTATTATTTTCCTTCCGCTCACCATACACACTTTTAGAAAAATTTCTAAACCAAATTGAATTTCAATTATTTTTATATCCGTGCCAGACTTGTAGTGCTCGTATATTAAGAACCTTATGTAAATCAGTTTTTCATTTTTGGCAAATCCTGGTCCTCTAAAAGTAATTTCAAATTGATCATTTTAAATTGTTTTCCATAGCCTAAAAGTTTTGAAAGCTTTTAATATGAATTTAAATTCTTCCGTTACTTAATTTCATTCCTTGACTTTCAAGAACTTTTGACAACATTATATTAAATTACTAACGTATAAGATTTCTAAAACCTCATCCTTAATATTCGTGTAAATGATTTCACTTCCTTTTACATTGATTTTATATAAACCAATAAAATATTTTCTCTTATTATGAATATTCGACTCAAACTTATTTCGAATAACTCGTTTCATCGATCTTCAAATATTTCGTTTTAGACTGGGATTTTAACTTTTGAAGAACGACAGTTTTCTAAATCCACGTACTTTAGCTTATGCTATTCACCCTATTTCCTATTTAAGCATCACTACATCTCCCTTTTCCCTCAACCTAAACATCACCATTGAGTCAATGCTTCGTCTAACCAAGCTGTCTCCTTGTATTCGTCCTATCTGAACTCGTGCTTATCGATCCTTCCCTCGTCACGCTCTCGACCTCTCTTTATTGCTTAGGCCTTAGGGTCCTTCAATGTCTGTGTCAACTCTAGTTGTTAGTAGACCCTTGGACCCTTGTGAGGTTGTCATAGTGCACGTACCTAAGCTGTGTACGTGGGCTTGAATGAGTGTACCCCCATAGTATATTGGTCCTTGCCTATTGTGTGATATATATATATATACTCGGAGTTATTCGTGATAGTATGAAGTTGTTGGGTGTTAGTAGTTATGGATTGTTGTGTGGATAGTTATATTATACTAGGGATGCCCGTGTATATAAGAGTTAGCGTTGAAATATCTAAGTTGTGTATGTAGTAAGAGATACTTATAATGGTTGAAATAAAATGATTGGTAAAGCTATGTGTATGTTAGGTTGTAATAATAATAGGTGGATGTACAGTTAAGAGAGTAGGCCTATTGAGTGACCTATATACTAGTACGAGTGAGTATGTGCTCGTAGGTAGATATATATGGTGCTTATATGTAAGTAGTCATGTTTTGTTGCCTGAGTATATATGTGTTATACATATGGTAGTAGGGTTATAATTTTGATTGGTATTGTTTGCTTTCGCGGGATGTTGCATGCGTGCATACCGTGAGGTATACACGACTATTGCACATCTTAATTATGTACGTATAGATGTGTTAGTATACCAATTATAGGCAGTAGGCTATGGTGCGAATATATATATGTTACATGGGTGTGACTATACGATGAATACGTATGCATGTATTAGGGAGTGTATTATAAATATACGTGTGCTGACGTCTGTATTATTATTATTATGGTATATAGAGTGATTGAACTATGTAAGTATTACCTGACTAAATATTAAGTGTGATTGACCTATGGTATGCATATGGTTGTATTGGTAGATATATATATATATATATATATACATATATATAATGGAGTGGTATTGGTATATGTATGAATGTCGTGTTACGTAGATAGAATATTCTAATATGTGTATTGAGTCTCACTCAAGCTTGAGTGGGTATACTCTAAGTATATTGAATGCATGTTTGTAGTCTGAGTATAGCAATGTTTGATGTATGTATAGTGATAGGAGTGTTTGTACCTGGTAGTGCTACACACATGATTGTGGGTCGCTACACCAGTATATAGTTATAGGTGTTGGTCTTGTGGTATAGTTAATTACTAAGGACTTGCCTGTGTGAACGTATGCGTACTAGTTAAAACTAAGTGTGTATGTGTGCTAGTAATATAATGGTATGATTGGTATGCGTAAATGAAATGTTAGCGTGTATGGGAGTGCACCATGCACGGGTAAGTATGTGCTTAGATATAGGTATGGATGACTATGGCATATGTGGCGTGTCGTAAATATAGTTATAGGACCGTACGTGATGTGAATATATGGTGAACTAATTGCATGTAATTGAATGACTATATATTGTGAAATTATAGTAGTGGTGAATGTATATTAGATATAGTGAACTTGATTTAATAATGGTATGGGTGACTATATGTGTTGAGATGCTTGGTATTGGATGAATATTAGAGGGTAGTATACCCTTGATGTTTGTGCATAGGTAGCTACATATAGGTAGAGCGATGATTGTATTGGCTAAGCGTGAAACTATCTTTATATAAGTGTCTGAAATATTGTTTTGTGATTAGGTAGGTAGTAGTTTATACGGAATGCATGCTTATATATATGATTGAAATACGTGTATGAGTTGACTGGTTACAATAGGCATAATTATATGACGTACGTGAATGTAAATATATATACGTGTTGGTAATAATAATGTTTGACTACCTAGTGCATACATGAGCACTTGTAATGAATATACTTGGTTTGAAATATAATGTGACTTGATTTGGGGTAGTTATTAGAGCGACTAGATATATTAGAAAGTCCGAGGACGGACTTTATTCTAAGGTGGGGAGGATGTAACGACCACTTTTCGTTGTGCGTTGTTCGTGCACGTGCTTTTGGCCGTGCACGTGTTTGTTTTAGACTTTGTGTGTTTGTGAACACTTTCGTGTGAGATGCCGTTGGGAACGTCTCTGAGAGTATTAAATAGTGGCACTAATTTGGAACGACGTGTCTCGAGTCGTTTTCCCACAATTTAAACTTACTCGATGAGACGTGACGATTCTCACTCTTGACGGGAGACGTTTCTATTTTTAGTTTCGTCGTCTGACGTCGAATTTGAGATCCGTCTTCTTAGTTAGCTCACATTCGTCGCCACGAACACCACGATATTTATTTTATAATTTTTGGAGTTTATTTGACCACTTTTATAATTTTTACAAGTTTTATATTATTTTTAATAATTAATTTTTATATTAAATTCGGCCAAATAAAATTTATTTAAGTTTTAAACGTTTTAAAGAATTTTTGAGCCAATTTCCAGCTCATTTGGACCAAGTCAAATCCTTGGATGAGTTGGAGAAGGTTAATTTCAAATTTTAAATTATTTTAAACTTCTAATCCTATTAGATTTAGCCCTAGACCAAGTCAACCCATCTATACTATATAAGCAATCCCTAGCAAGACCTATTTTCCAAAGAAATTAGCCCTAGCCTCTTCCAAAACCAAAATTGGACGTTGCGACGATTCGTCGCAACGTCGCAGCCGTCGCATGCGCACGACCGGAGATTTCCGCCCCGTTCCCTCGGTCTGACCGAGGCCACCGCCCGCACCAGGCCTAGCCCGCACCGCTCCCCCGCTCCCCGCTCCGACCGAGGACATCTCTCGGTCTGACCGAGAGATTGCCCCGCCTCCGCTCCGCTCCGCAACGTTGCAACTGCAACGTTGCAACCCCCGCACCGACCGACGCTCCCGCCCGCACCGACCGAAGCGCTCCCCCGCATCGCCGCTTCCCCGCTCCGTTGCAACCCCCGCAGCGCTGCAGCCCGCTTCCGCAGTGTCTGACCGAAGAATTCCCCCGCAGCGACCGCTGTGACCGACGACCGCACCGACCCCAAGCGCTGCACAGCCCGTTCCCCCGCAGCGACCGATGGAGATCCCCGCATTTGGCTGAGTACGACCGAGAGCAAACGTCGCAACCCCGCACCCGTCGCATCGCTTGCCACCGTGGGCCCCCCAATTTCTCCAGAGTTATTGTGGGTCCCCCAAAGGCCCCTAGGACTGCTGTGGGCCCCACCTAGGAGTGTTCTCTTCGACGACTTGCCGCGTACGACGTCGTCGCACGTCGTAGCCCGTCGTCGCACGTGCGAGCTTTGGAATCTGAAATCGTCGCCCGGGTTGATGCTCTGAACTTTCCAGCGAGGAAACTATATTGGAATCAGGACTTGGAGCGCGTTCTATTATTCCGACCCCCGGCGTCGCTACCCGACGCCGGTGTAGCTTTCGCGTCGTGTTGAGGTAACGCTTTGCACCCCTAGGACCCCCAACCCAATTGCATGCTAATCAAGACTAAAATCAGTATTTTCAAAGTATTTTAAATGTTTTAAATTCACTAATCAAGATTAATAATATGGACTTTAGGCCGGTGGACTTGTGCACGTAGATAATTGTGATTTTTGGACTCATTGGACGGTGTGCTCAGACGTCGTATTTGCAGGCAAGTGAAACTTGCCAACTCTTGTGTAGGGCCATGTTTTTAGGCCACTTCCTTGCTTTTAGCGTAAAAGAGACTAGCCAGTGAAATGATAGCTGGCTAGACGCCTATTTGATCTAGTTTGACAACGAAACTAGATCCGTCACCTAATTGATCTAGCTTGACAACGAAGCTAGATCCACCCTTTAAACTTGATGTTCATGCATACTAAACTGTCACGTTTACTTTCCTTATCTGTACGCACTTTTAACTGCCATGCATTGCATTCTACATGTCATCCAAGTTGAATATTGCATTCGTAGCACACACTACATACTTGTACTTGCTTGTCCTGGCTAGGTGCACCCCTACGCCATACTTGTTAAAAACACTTCCTGGCTCGTGATCCAGAAGCGAGCATTACCGTTCGGGGGTAAGGCCCTGGCTCGATACACGTGGGATGGGGTAAGAGTTAAGCGGCCAATCAGCTGGGAGTCTGCCTGATCAGCAACTGCAGCTGTAAGGCGTAAACTCTGGGTGGGGCGGAGTTAAGCGGCCAATCAGTGTGAAAGAAAGTCATTTCAGCTGTAAGGCGTAAACTCTGCAAATGACATGAAAACGTGACTAGAGAAATCCTTGTAAATGTTATTAGTCTTGCCACACTTGCCATGCCATGCTAGCTACTTGTTGTTTTCTTTACCTGCTGCACTCATACTTAAACTGCCATGTCATTGCATCATGCTAGAACTGCTAGGTTGCTCTTACTTGTACTTTCAGTTTCACTTGCACAAGTCTTCCAGACTTGCTGACATGTGCCCCTTTCTCTTTGGGTGTCACATGTTAGACCCTGAGCCAGAGATCGTTGCTGTGTACGTGATGAGTCGCTGACGCTGAGTCTGAGTCCATGATTGCCAGGAGGATTTTGGTGGACACCGGTGACCTTGCTTTGAGTTTTGTTGAGCTTTATGTTGTTTTAGGCCTTTTGTTAGTTTTGTTGGTGCGTAGCACCGTCGTTGTACTTTGTACTTTTGTTGGCCATGTTTGGGCCTTTAGTCTCTTACTTTTAGCTTGGTGGTTTTTCTGTGATGTTGGAAACTTATTTTATGGATATTCTGAGATGCTTCTTTTGTCTCATTTCATTATTATTATCTTTGTTTCGTTCGCGTTGCAAGGGCCTGCAGTTTTAAATTTGATTGACGCTTATCGGACTTGCAGCTTTGCAGCTTCAAGTCTGAGCGGACCTTCTCACGCTTCGCCTCCATATTTTGGGAAGCGGGGCGTGACATCCTTCCCTCTCTCCTAGAATTTGTAGCCGCCCAGATTGTTGCATGTGCTTTTTCGTTGCCTGCAACAAACAAGAAAACTAGGTTAGTTATTAAATTTGATATATAAAAAACTTTACCTTCAGTCAACAAAAGCTGCAAGCACATGAATGCTTCAAAGTAAAGTGCGGCAGGTTGATATATTTCGGCCAAGGCTTGATGCTCTCTAGTTGCCTGCCAAACAAAAAGAAACAAGTGAACTAATTTGATTGCTTGCACATGGGCTCTTCGAATTGTGCATGGAAGTTGCGACAAGATGAAAGAGATGTTTGCTGGTCAAAAATTGCGTGCGACCCTACTCAAATATTGTCGCTTCCCTCATTGATTTATCCTGCAAGATACAACAGGCCATGTTTGCTTAATAAAAAGAACCCAGTTTCTTACCTCTTCAACTTAATGCTTGGAACTTGTTGCTTGGTCAATCTGTTAGCAGCCTTTGGAAATCGTTGTTGCTTTTGTGTTGCTTTTTGGAACTTGCTCCCTTGTGAAATTGGATTGAAGCTGGTGTCCTTGTGCCTTCAGTAATTTCGACAAAGGTGTCATGCCCTGTTTTGCTGTGTTCTAAAAATCGGAGGCGGCCGCCTGGGTGCTAGGCGGCCAGTAAATGCTCCGAGTATGGCCTGGGCGGTCAATCTAGGCGTTTTTGGGATTAATCGGCCTCCTAAGCATTCTGGGCGGTGTCTGGGCGCTCTGGGCGGTTCCTGGACGGTTCCTAGGCGGTTCCTGGGCGGTGTCTTGGCTTTTTTGGTAAATGGCTTAATTGCACAAGAGTATCTTATAAATTTTATTTTGTTGCACATAAATACTCTAAAGTAGGTAAACTGGATTTGATTTAGTATGTATTGAATATTTGATGTATTTTAAATAATATATATATATAAATATATAAACATAAATATATTATATAAAAATAAATAAAATAATTAAAAAATACAAATCCGCCTAGGCCGATTAATCCCCGATTAATCCTCGATTAATGTTCTGGGCGCTAGGCGCTAGCAATCCGAACGCCTAGTGCCTAGCGTTTTTTACAACCTTGCTGTTTTGAAATATACGTGTATTCCACTATATAAACGTGGTATTTCTACCTACGATGCATACGTAGGTATGAAATAAACATGGATATCGAAGTATGTAACGTAGTGCAAGGGGAATTGGGCCGTAATATGTGGCTAAGAGACGAGAAAGCAAGAATGAGTATGGGAGAAGTGTGAATGACGTCATGGGTGTAAAGCAATAAGAATGTATTGGGCGTGTTTGTGTGATGCATGTATGCGTGCATGGGTCTGTGTAGGGAGAGCCATGCTAGTGTGAAAGGGGTTAGGTATTAATGGCATCCCCGTAAATTTTTAGAAAAGTGAGGGGCAAAATGGTCATTTGGACTAAAGAAGGTGTGTATATATAGTAAATTGGTGTGTGCATAAAGTAATGGCAAACTTGTAAATACCTAAAAGTTGAGGGGTATTTTTGGGAGGGTATTTTAGTCATTTTAAGTAGTTCATGGCTTATGGAGCAAGCTAAGAGTGTGTAGATTTTTCTTTAAGAAAATCTTATCTTTCTTTCTTGAACTTTCTCTTCTCTTCTCTCTTTCACTTTTCCTCGTTTCCCCAATCTATGGCCGGCCACTCTCCCCCCTTTTCTCCATCTTCTTCAATTCAAACCCCTAATTCTTTCTCCCAAAAATCAAGAAGCACAAGTGGTTGCAAGTGGGAAGAAGTTGGAGAAGAAAGAAAGAGGAGGAGGAGAGGAAAACCAAGCTTTGAGGTAAGGATTCAACTTGGAATTGGAAATATGTTTAGGGTTTCATTCTAGCATGTTTTTATATCATGTTTACTCAATATGTAGTAATGGTAATCAAATTAATGTGCCATGATTCAATTCTATGCATAACCCCTTGAAATTCCAAGCAAAACCATCCTTTTTGAAATTATGAAATTATGTTGTATGTTGTTACTGTAATCCTGATTACTGTAGCTTGAATTAAGTTTCGAAAAAATTATATACTTGATGATCTTGAAGTTCTACCCTAAAATCATATAAAATTTGATATATGTTCAATTCAGAAATTAGGAGCAACAATTCCATCTTTACAACATGTCTGATTGACATTCAGTCTGGACATAATTTAGTAAAAAGGACCTCAGTACCTGCTCACACAATGGCATTTTATGTTCTTGATCTCGTTGTAAAGTTAACAAGTTTTTCTACAACTTCATCTCAGCGCATAATTTTCGAAATTCTGACTGCAACATGCCCAAAAACAGCAATCTTTACCGCATTCAGAATCTGTCTGAAAAACAGATTTGACTTGCTTCACCAATTAATTCACCATAAATCATATAGTTCTTATTTTTGCATGAAAGTTTATCTATGAATCCAAAACTACCATATCTACAACTTTCATTTAGAAGGTTTTGTCAAATTCTCAAGTAAAACTCATTATATATGGTCAATTTGTTGTGACTGTTTACAGTTTCCAGCAAGTTGATCCATTTCTATGGGTTGTTAAATTATGTATCGTTGCCAATTTTACTCCTATTGTCCATACTTCTTGTTATTACATCAAAGAAAGTTTGATTGTGTGATATGCTATTAAATTGCGGATGAGATTGTGATGTTGTACATGATGCATGACAAGTATTTGTGAAAATGCCTAAATGAAACAAACGTTAAGAAAAATAAGAAATGAGCTTGTGTACTCTCGTATCATGAACCCTATTATAAATTGGTGATGTTGGGAACATGAATGGCATGGCTACACTATTATACGTGAATGTTAATGGGATGTGATGGAGGGCATGTCACGAGAATGCATGACCCCGGTTACTATATGATGAGACGATGACTGAGGGCATGGAATTTAGGTGCATGACCCGTGTTGATGAAAGAAAGTTATTGAACATATACCATACCACCATGATTCCTATAATTAAATTTATAATGCTTAATTGATATTTGAAAATGTCTCAATCCCCTCCAAAAGGGGGTGAGCTGCTAAAACTGGGGTTTGGGGGAAAATTTGAGTGAATTGTAAGTATCAGACCTGGACTACGAAGGCAGAGAGGTGATGATGTGATGATTATTTCAATCGCCTTTACAAGGATTGGAGGGGCATTGACGTTTGTGATGATGTGGTTTGGGTGTGGAGAGGTATATGGTGGAGAGCCTCACTCTTGCTACCAACCAGGGAGGAGGCGGAGATGCCCGGTGTACAGTGCCCGTGTCCACTGCACCGTGTGCCATACTTACCCCAAATCTTTAGGGTGAGGCCCGTGAGGCAGGTCCCCTGACGGGGCAGGGTGAGAGGCCCGGCGTACAGTGCCCGTGTCCACTGCGTCGTGTGCAGTTTCCACCCCAGATCTTTAAGGTGAGGTCCAGGTCCTGGTATCCTATAATTTCCTCAAGTTTCCAACTAAATGAATTAATAGATAAGTGTTCTAATTGTTATTTCTTCTGCTGGCAGCACGTTCTCTTTTCCCTTTTACATGCTTTGCTTGTGACACTGTGTTATATCTCGGACAATTGTACTTATCTTATTAGAAAATGTTTGCTTGAACATTCGTACTATTATTGGTGCTAACCCTTTTCTTGCAGTAACTCGACTTCGGATAGCAAGTATGACCCCTTACTTGGTTGATTACTTTTCGCTATATTATTTAGTTTACATATCTTGTTCCTCACGCCTTGCCTAGTGGTTGACGACTTTAAAACAGTGTTTCAAATCCAAATTGGTTCCTATTGGGGCACGCATTGACGTGCTCCTCCCTATTTTTCTGGTAGCAGGGGCAGCATGGTTGGTGGTGACTTGGAGTTGGGTTCAGGGGTAGCAATTGGTGTGACCTGTAGCTTGTATTGTGACAGGGTTGTCTCGGGAGGTGGAGAGTGGTGGTGTATGAGTAGTGATGCACCTGGACTATGTATGTAAATGGAAGTTGTTATATATGATTTGTTGTTGTTGTTCTATGTTATTATGAGGTTGTTTTGATATTATTATGGAGCTTCACTTGTACTATCCCAGCATGTGCACAGTGGCCTGCATGTTCTGTTTCTCCTTTCTCTCTCTTTTCCTCTCTCATCGCATTCACTCTTCAGGATATTTGGGAAAAAAATTTAAAGTCACGGGTATTCTGGAGATTGGGGTGTGACAAAAGGCAAGGGTTTGGTGCTTGGGAATTGTAAGTATTGGTCGACCTATATTTGTGTATGCCGCAATTAAACCCTTCTCTTTGATGGTGGGTTTATATAGATATGGATGAAGGTTTATTTGGCTATAGGAGAATCAAATAGAATCCCTCAATTAAAGAAGATTTGAATTAGGATTGAATAAGAAATAGATTTGGGCTAGAGATGAAATTATATTTGAACTAATCCCATTAAGATATTTGAATCAATCCCACGAGATTCTATCCATCTCACCCCATGTTGGACCAAGTCCAAATGTGATATGTGTATAGCAAATCCACCAATTCCAATTTGCTATATGTATATCAATTTCTCCATCTCTTTGATCAAGTCTCCTATTGCAAATTTACGAGCGTGTCACCCCTGAAAA
Organism: Scilla litardierei; assembly: GCA_030789695.1. Taxonomy (NCBI): domain Eukaryota; kingdom Viridiplantae; phylum Streptophyta; class Magnoliopsida; order Asparagales; family Asparagaceae; genus Scilla; species Scilla litardierei. The sequence continues at coordinate 116,421,312 of CM061140.1, forward strand.
ACACTTAGCACACATGTTAAATAGTTCGTACACGTTTGTTATCATCAAACTAGAGATCACAGATCGCTGCATATAACAACCCGTATTCCAGTTGTTGATACACTCAAGCTGTGACATGGCAACCTTATAGAAACCAACTTCATAAATACATATGATGTAATCTTGACTTGACCCAACCTGTTGTGTCGTGAAAACATCGAGCGCCGGAGTAAGTTAAGCTAGATGCAAAAACAAGGGTCTTATTAGGCTAGACATTATGCTTTGGATGAGCGACACTCATGATCATAAATGGCCAGGGGTAAAATCTATATGGAATCATATGTGATATTATTCATGAAGAGTTCATGTGCCGACTACAAAGTCTAACAACTTGTTGAGCTAACTCAATGTTGTCAGACTCAGAGTAGTCGGATCCCTCTCCCACAAATATTTTATTATAATAAATTGTTTATTATTATGGCTTAAAAATTCTTTAAAAAAGTGGGAGAATATAGTTTAATAAAAACCACTTAAACTATACCAGAACATATGCTAATTCATTTCTATTAATAATGCAGTATGGAGTCGGGTCTCAAATTCATTATCGAGAAGAACGTGCTAGATGTGACAAATTACAAGGATTGGCTTAGGAACATAGAGTTGGTCCTCTCGCATGATACATTCCTCATTGATTCAGCATGAATGGGCTGGTTATGCTTAATAAATATTCTAAATAAGATTTAGAAATTTAAGTTAAAGCATTTAACCAGATGGTTCTTAAAGTCAGTAGGAGCGAGCATATTACTTAGTTCAAAATCTTGTGACTAAGTAAAAGCTCCAAATTATAAAACCATCTATATGTGAGATCAAATCAAAAAGTTTTTGATTGAGTCAGAGTTATATAAACTTTAGTGTCATTAATGTATTGGACATAATTGACACTAGGATATTTGGTATATAAAGAATAATAACCACTGCATCAAGTTGCGTATGCTAAATGTTAGCTATACAAGAAGGAAAATTGTTGGAAGAGATCCAAAGCAATTTCAGAGGATCAACCTGGTGTGATCAAGTGATGTATAAATAAGAATCCATTAAAATACATAATAGATACGTTTAGCAGATCCATTCTTAGGTTTGTCATATGAAGGTCCAGTGTGACTGATATGCTATAGCGGTATGAGATACCGAGATAAATAGCCTAAGTGCAAGTGGGAAATGTAGGGAGATGTATGTCCTTGAGGCATTTATCCTAAGATAAACATCTTGTTCTAATAATTATATAGTACCAATTGTCATAGTATAAATTCTATGAATTATATACATAGATAATTTCCTTTGACTTAAAGTGAGGTCATCACATATCTAGATGTAGATCTAGATTGTGGGAAGTGAATGACCGATAAGAACTAAAGTCTTAAACGGTTCATGGTCATTGATGTGTCGAGAATAGGGTATCGGCACATCGGATAGACCATTGTTTGTCTTACAGTAAGGGTAATGATGATCTCATAGTCATTCGGCCTGGCGAAGTAGGAGACAAGGCACAAGTATTCATTGGAGAATGAGTTCACTGAACAACCAACTTAGAGTTATTAAATGGTTAACCTTTAACTAAGCTGTTAATAATAACTCTATAGTGATGATACGCAAGCTGGTCCCTAATACCTGAAGTCATTTGTACAAACATGTTTGTGAATAGTGTCACTTAGATCTATGACCTAGTTTCGAGGCTAGGCTTACTGAAAGGTCTTAGGTTGGGTGACACCTGAAGCATGCGAGGAAATTAAATGACTAAGATGGGATTCGTCTCTTCTGTTAAAAGGAAAGTTAGTGTCATAGGCTCAGTACGGTCTTTGTGTTAATCTTCAGCCATGGTACGTTGTAGGATGTACAACGTGTATATAACAAAGACCGATGTATACTGACCGATGCTGGCTAATGGAGTTGACGGTTAACCATACCCTAGGCCATGCAATGACCCAGTTATGATGAAGGGACTAAAACTGCGATATTCATCACTGACACAGTCAGAGTGATCTCGACGACACTTTTGTCGATGGGTCAATCACGTAAGTATGATTCTGAAACAGGGACGACACCTGCTACTCGTGGTTACTGTTGTCTAGGGACTTCGTGTCCCAAACTGTAGTAGGGTCAGGCTGTAGGGTCTCACAACGAGTAGTATTCACGTCTTGGTAATAGGAAGAACTTTAAAGAGGAATGCATTCGATGCAATGGAATAATTTAGTTCACAAGTCAGTTGTGAGATTAAAGATAAAGGAGTTTAGCATTTAGAATTGAAGAGGACTTCTTGAGGAATCTACAGGAATAAACCGCGTTGGAATCGGAGCTCAAACGAGCCCAGAAACACGAAAACAACAGAAAGGAGCCAAAGTGGGTCAGACCCACTTTGGAAGGTAGGCCCACCCGCAAGGGAAAGCAGGGCCAGCCCACTAAGGCGGGCAGATGCACCCGCTGTCGCAGCAGGGCCAGCCAGCTTGGCGGCCTGGCACGCCCGCACGGCCCAGCGGGGGCTGGCCCGCGGAGCGGGCCGGGCGGCCGCAGTGGCCCGCAGCGGGGCATGCCCGCTAAGCGGGTAGGCGCACCCGCTGCACCTGATTGCGGGCGCCCGCCCGCAATGGGGGCGGGTGCGCCCACAAGCCTTAGCGGGCGCGCCCATAACTTAAGGGTTGTTTTCTTGGGGTTTTTTGAAACCCTTGATGACGGCTATGAACTACGATTTTTGCTCAACTTTGAGCAATTGTTTGAGGGGTCAAACAAAGTCGGAATTCATCGTCGTTTGTTCCTATGCGTTCACCATTTGAAGCTCTTCAAAATGATAAGTTGTATCATCTCTGAAGCTCAATGATGCGGGAGATTTATTTAGTTGAAGTTAGGCCTTTGAAAAAAGCTTACTAACTTAATTAAATCCCTCTTTCACTAGTTAGTCCCACATTGCTCGTGCGACGAGCAAGGGGGTCTGGCTCCCTATATAAATAGGGGTGCACACCCCTTGGATAGAAAAGCACCAAGTCTCCGATTCGAGAAGCTCCTAATTTTTTAGCACGCTCGATCGACGACTTAATTATTCCTCCTCTTTCTTCCTATCCTCCAATCGAGTCCTAGCAGGACATCGAGGAGGTTTGGATCTGATTTAGAAGTCTCTGACGTGGATCTGCTCAAATGAAATCTTCTTCAATAAGTGGTTGGCCCGGAGGCGGGTGTTGGCTCGTTTCGGGGGGATCGGTTCGAGCATACAAGGCGGCTGAGCTTCGGGGAGCGAAAGAAGGTGGTTTGGTACATCTTGCCTGCACCAAGGCAAGATTCCGGGTATGTAATTTAGTAACTTTCTAGTTTTATTTTTTTAATTATGTCACGGTAGCTTAGATCGCTCTTGGAGTGGTCAGATCAACTACAAGTTGGCATAGATCATGGCTAAGGGTCTGGCTTCCTTAGGGCTTCGCTAAATTGTTTAGCATTTTTATTATTTCCGCTGTTTTGTTATGCTTCTATAGTCCGTCCGACTTAGGACGGGCACAGATCAGAGCCCTAAGGGTCCGCCAAAACCCTTCAAGGTCGTCGTCCCTGTCGAGGTCAATGAGCGACCACTTCGTCTCCAATACTACGACGAGGAAAGAAACTCAGAGGGCCTCGAGCTCTACCTACAATTGGTAGATGAGGTCCGTGAACGGGTGCTGGCGACCCTCATCGAGCAGAAGGGGCGTATAGCCCACTACTTCAATTCTAAAGTCCACGAGCGCAGCTTCCGTGTGGGAGACTTGGTACTGCGCAAGGCCGCCTGCACTCCCAAGATCGTCAAGCAGGGAAAGCTCGATGTTGTACCGGCCGGTATCTGCTAGACGTATCATTGTGTGTGTGTGCTCGTATTTTCGTTTTGACCATCCAGATGTTTTCGTACGCGAGTTCTATGTTTGTGCGTCAACGCGAGCGCGTATCCGTTTTTCGTTCACCACATCATCATAAATTGACTATCAATTTTTAACTAATTACCTTAACCTAATTATCTCACTAATTAACCTAATTATCATCATAAAATGACGCGTGAAATCACTTCCACGACATCCGTGGCAAAAAATGTGATCCAACGACTTATAATTTGATTTATCTTATTTTAGAACATTAACGAAGAAAATCAATTTTCATGTCGTATGCGTTAAATCCACATACGCAGTATTTTTGTTAAATTGTTGTAAATATTGCTCGACACTCTTGTAACCATGTAAATTGTTGCGTAAAGATAAATGGTCACATTATTTAATTGTTGCATGTCTTAAAATGACTAACAAGAGAGTGACATCGTGAAATCGTGCGCCTCGAAGGTGAAATCGTGACTTTCGTGATGTCATGTGAGTTGAGTAGGCTGGCTCGTGTTCCAGCAGAAGTCTTGGGGTGGGGTTAGGATTGAGCGGCTACTAGGCGTATGACCGGGTACTCTCTTCAAAGGCACCACCCGTATGCGGTGGGTTAGCGCCATTCACGGTAAGCCCCCGTGAGAAGAACGACCCACTCATCGCGTCCTAAAGGCGAGAACCCTATTATAGACGTGTGACACTAACATGGAACTTGCAAATTGAAATTGTTACCTCGGTGAAATTGACATGCATTACTTTACTCGCCAGATTGTTTAGAACTGCATGATAGGATGTATTACTTTAAAATCAGTAAGTTTAAACTTTTATTGTTATCTCGTTTAATTTATAATTGCCTCTTAAAATTCAGTATAAATTCGTATATCTTGCCTTGGGTTCTAACATCTTCTTGCAGACCCTTGCTGACATACATTCATGTTTTTGGATGCATGTCAGATCCCGAGCCTGAGTACCAGGAGGTTCCTTACGAAACACCTGACTTGGAGAGTCAGGAGTTCGCTGTAGACATCGAGTCTCTCCCTGCGGAGGACTAGAGAACCTTTACCGTTGCTGCTTGCCTTAGTTACTTTTCTTTGTGGTTACGTGTACGTTATTATTGTTGTATTTCGGCCCAGCTGAGGCTTGTTGTTTTATTTCATGTACGGACGTTTATTTTCTGGATGTGGATTGTAATGTATGAATAATTCTTGTTGTTCTGAAAAGCGTGCGAAGGACATGCCCTTGCGTTTTACCACAAACGCTTAGTGAACCCGAGCTCCACCGCTCCGGTTCAAGCGGACCCCAGTAACACTCTCGCTCCCGTCGTATTTTGGAGAGCTGGGCATTACAGGTTTTGGTGGTGGCACACGCATGTCCATCTCTCTGCATTTGTGAATTCAGAACAATGAGAATATTTTCATCAGCCAAACATCTAGAAAGATCACATACGTGAGTTTAACTCGGGCTTTTCTTATCTCAGAATGGCTGGGAGGCGAAACGCCCGAAATGGACCCAGAGCTGCTGGAGGTGGAGAGGACGACATCCGCCAGATGCTTGGTGTTATGAGGGAAATGCGGGAGGTTCAGCACCATTTGGTCCAAGAGGGACTCAGGCTGCACCAGCTGCTCCACCACCTCGCCATGAGCCTGGGCCAAGCTGTTCCAAGAGATGCATCCGACGAGCTTCTCTGGACGAGAGGGCCCACTAGCGGCCGAGGAATGGCTTCGCAACACTGCAGATAACTTGGGTCTTGCTCGAGTCAATCCGAACGATTGGGTGGATCTCGCCAAGAAACAACTGACAGATAATGCACGTCACTGGTGGGATGCTGAAGAGGCTAGGCTGATCAAGCCGATTCCATGGGCTACTTTCCATCAGAGGTTTGACGCCCAATACTTCCCGAAGGCTGCAAAGAGGGAAATGCAGTAGCGCTTCATCAACCTGGAGCAAGGCACCAGGACAGTCGACGAGTATGAAGCTGAATTTACCATGCTAAGTCGATTTGCCCCTACTCTGGTAGCAGACAAGGAGAACTGTGCACACCGCTATCTACAGGTCTTGGATCTAGACATACAGAGTGTGTTGTCTGGGAGCACCTTTACCACTCATGAGCAAGTCTTGGTAGCTGCGAAGAAGCATGGGCAGGTAGCTTATCAGAAGAGGGCATGTCAGGTGGTCAAGCACCCGATGGAGCCACAGAGGAGTGCACCTAGGCCCAGTTTTCGTCCTGTTCAGACCACACAGTTCAAAAGGCCAGCTGCACTTGTCCCCAACCGAGCGAAGCTGGTTTTCTATTTCTGCGGCAAGCTTGGTTATGTGAAGAAAGACTGTAGGAGGATGCTGAATCATTGTTTGATCTATGGATAGCCTACTCATGCTGCAAAGGATTACACCCACGGTTCTCGACCCGTGCCTCCTGGAGCACCTGGACCCGCTCAGAGGACCGCACCGGCACCTGGACAGCGTGGACCACCTCTGGTTCCACAGGATCGAGCCTTTCAGCAGGCCAATCCGTCGAAGCGCAGAGTTTTTACCATGACAGCCGTTGAGGCTGAAGCTGAGGACGATGTGATTGCAGGTAACCCCTAGACTAGTCTTCCTTATTCATGCATTATGTTTGATGAGTTATATCCATGTTTAACCTAGTTGCATGTTACCCTTAGGTGTCATCCTAGTTTCATCTCACCTGGCCTTGACCCTGTTCGATTTTGGAGCTTCCATGTGCATCCTATCTCGGAAGTTCGTAGTCGAACACTCGATACCCACCTATACACTTCCCAAGTGTTGGAATATTACAACTGGGAATGGTGTAGTGAAGGTTGCACTGGGATGTAGACCATGCCCGTTGGTGGTTAGTGGACACGAATTATATGCTGACCTCATTGTCCACGATCTATCCAACTTTGATGCTATTCTCGGCATTGACTAGTTAGGAGCTTTTTATGCCATGATCGACTGTCACAGGAAGAAAGTGGTATTCGAAATTCCTGATCACCCAGTGTTCGAGTTTGTCAGTGGAGGACGTTCGCTTGGACCTGTCAAGTTCCGAGCCTAGCCATACAGATTGACTATTGCATCCATGATAGCTGAGCCAGAGAAGCCTGCAGTAGTGAGAGATTTTGAAGACGTCTTCCCTGAAGACATTTCTGGATTGCCGCCTGACCGAGCATTGGAGTTCAGCATTGATCTTATGCCTGGAGCTGAACCAATTTCCAAGGCGCCGTACCGCATGGCCCCTGCAGAGTTAGAAGAGCCGAGGAAGCAGTTGGATGAGCTAATGCAAAAGGGTTTCATTCATCCCAGCGTATCTCCCTGGGGTGCACCCGTCTTGCTGGTGAAGAAGAAGGATGGATCGAGGAGGATGTGCATTGATTATCGGGAGCTGAATCAGATCACAGTGAAGAACAAGTACCCGCTGCCTCGTATTGATGATATCTTCGATCAGCTTGGTGGATCGAGAGTATTTTCAAAGTTGGACCTCCGGAGCGGATATCATCAAGTCAGAGTCACGAAGGGAGACGTGCCCAAGACAGCTTTTCAGACTAAGTATGGGCATTATGAGTTCATTGTCATGTCGTTCGGTGTGACCAACGCTCCTGATGTGTTCATGAATCTCATGAACCTTATCTTTTACGACTTCCTCGACAAGTTCATGGTGATCTTTATAGATGATATCATGGTGTACTCAAGAAGCGAGGAGGAGCATGTAGAGCACTTGAAGATGGTGTTGGAGACGCTCCGTCATCATAGACTATATGCCAAGTACAGCAAATGCAAATTCTGGCTGGACAGAGTTGCATTTCCTGGGCATGTAGTATCAGGAGCTGACATCTCAGTGGATCCAGAAAAGGTCAGAGCAGTCAGTGAATGGCCTACACCTCGATCAGCATCTGATATTAGAAGTTTCCTTGGATTGGCTGGATACTACCGCAGATTTATCAAAGATTTCTCGAGGATAGCTGAGCCGATGACGAGATTGATGAGGAAGGATGTTAAGTTCAGTTGGTCAGACTCTTGTGAGCAAGATCTTTCTACTTTGACGGAGAGACTGACTTCTGCACCAATCTTAGCTATTCCAGACAGAAGCGGAGGCTTCGAGATTTTCTGCGACGCATTAGGCAAGGGACTTGGATGCGTTCTACACCAGCATGGTCATGTAGTCGCTTATGCTTCTCGGTAGTTGAAGATCCAGAAAAGAATTATCCGACTCACGACTTGGAGTTGGCTGCCGTCATATTTGCTTTGAGGATTTGGAGACATTTCTTACTAAGTGAGAAAGTGAAAATTTTCACTAATCACAAAAGTTTGAAATGTATATTCACTCAGAAGGAGCTGAATATGAGGCAGCGTAGATGGTTGGAATTGATGGCAGACTACTACATCGATCTTCAATATCATCCAGGGAAGGTGAATGTCGTACCGGATGCCTTGAGTCGACTGCCCGAAGTGATGATTCTCACAGCTCAGTGGAGATTGCAACAGGATCTACGAGAGATGGATGTTGAAGCTGTCCTACCAGAAGTCACATCTTCATTGATGAGCATGCAGATTCAATCGACGATGGTGGATCAGATCAAGACTGCTCAAGATGGAGATGCTAAATTGAAGAAGATTAGAGAGCAGGTTGAAGCAAGACTTTGGACAGATTTTCTGATTCATGCGGATGGATATTTGAGATATGGTAGTAGGATCTGCGTGCCTACAGGAGATATCAGAGAGGAATTGATGAATGAGGCTCATAGTTCGCCGTATTCTATTCATCCTGGAGGTACGAAGATGTACAAGGATCTTCGTCAGAATTTCTGGTGGCATGGTATGAAGAGAAGTGTGGCACGGAGCATTGCCAAGTGTCTTGTATGTCAGCAAGTGAAGGCTGAACATCGTCGCACTGCTGGACTACTACAACCTCTGTCGATTCCAGAGTGGAAGTGGCAGCACATCACGATGGACTTCGTGACTGGCTTACCTCAGAGCACCAGGCAGAACGACGCGATTTGGGTCATCGTTAATCGATTGACCAAGTCTGTGCACTTTATGCCTTTCCTAGTTGGACAATCCACGGAGATATTAGCAAGGAAGTATATGGAGGTAATGACCTAACTCATGCCTTTATAATTTCCTCCTAGTACTAGTCCTGATGCGAATTATGTCGTGTAGGAGATCGTGCGGTTGCATGGAGTCCCTGTGAGCATTGTATCAGACTGGGATACGAGATTCACATCTCAATTCTGGAACGGTCTGCAGACCAATCTGGGTACCAGTCTGAAATTCAGTACTACGTATCACCCACAGACGGACGGCCAGTCGGAGCGCACTATTCAGATCTTGGAGGATTTGTTGAGAGCCTGCATGTTAGATCTCAAGGGTTCGTGGGAGGATCATCTGCACATGGTGGAGTTCTCCTATAACAACAGCAATCAGGCGAGCATTGGCATGTCGCCATTTACTGCTCTCTACGGGAGGAAATATTGATCGCCACTGAGTTGGGATGACATCGGTGATAGAGAGCTCTTGGGGCCAGAGATGATAGTGGAAGTAGTTGATGTCGTGCAAGATATCAGGGACAAGCTTCGGATCGCCCAGGACCGTAATAAGCATTGGTCAGATGCTAAACAGTGTCCTCTAAAGTTTCAGCCGGGAGATCATGTGTTCCTGAAGATCTCTCTGAATCGAGGAGTGATTCGATTTGGGAAGAGAGGCAAGCTTAGTCCGAGATATATTGGACCTTTCAATGTGCTAGAGCGAGTTGGAGAAGTAGCATATCGCTTAGCTTTGCCACCATCCTTAGAGGGAGTTCATGATGTCTTCCATGTATCCCAGCTGTGTCGTTATATCATCGACCCTTCTCATGATGTGGACTACTCTGAGATTACGGTTCAACCGGATCTGACATATGAACAACAACCAGTGGGGATCCTAGATCGACGTCAAAAAGTCTTCAGGAATAGGACTGTTGATCTAGTCAGAGTGATGTGGCGTCGCGACTCGCCAGGAGAATCTACCTGGGAGCAGGAATATGAGATACGAGAGCGTTATCCATATTTGTTTCCTGCTCCTTAGTTGATAAGAATTCCGAGGACGGAATTTTTCTTAAGGTGGGTAGGATGTAACGGCCGGTATCTGCTAGACGTATCATTGTGTGTGTGCTTGTATTTTCATTTTGACCATCCGGATGTTTTGGTACGCGAGTTCTATGTTTGTGCGTCAACGCGAGCGCGTATCTGTTTTTCGTTCACCGCATCATCATAAATTGACTATCAATTTTTAAATAATTACCTTAACCTAGTTATCTCACTAATTACAAAAATTTCTAATCACTTTTAACTTTGCTAATTACCTTATTTATTTTAATAATTACATTTTACTTAATTGCCTTAATTAAAAGTTAATTACTGATTAAATTTTTTACTATTGGCTGAAAATCTTTATCCTAATTATTTACCCCTAATTAAATTGCTAATTAAAATCTAATCTACCAGGTAGAATCCCACCGATTGTTTAGGTGAGATCCAACCAACACTTCAATCCCCTTCCCCCACTGCTAGCTTCCTTCCATCAAGGCTCCCCAACTCCATTGTTTTAACAGCAACGACAAGGCAAAACCCATCGTCTTCCTCTTCCTCTTCTCCTGGCAAACCAACCAGCAAACGTTTCCTCTTCCCCGGCAAAATCCATCAAAAGCAATCCCAATACCCATTTCCAGAATCAACAAGAAATCAAACAACCCTCAAGCAAACCCATTTCAGATTCATCATCTTCCCAAACAAATTTCTCAGAGCCAAATCAAAACCAGCCACAGAATTTCCCATACTTTCCTTCCAAAAATCATTTTTCAAACAACAATCAAAACTGAAATTGAAGAGGATGAAAAATCAAAACCAAATCAACCCCAAACTGAAATCTAGAGAGGAGAATCTGAAATCTAGCTTAGATCTTTACAAATCAATTTCAGAATTCTTACAAATCAAGCCCTAACCAAACTCCATCTCTTCTTCTTCATTCATCCTCCCTTTTCCCTTGGCCGACCTCCTCCCTCACCACCCTCAGCCTCAGCCGCCGCCGTCCAGGAGCCCGCGCCGCCGCCGCTGTGAGGAGCGACCGCCGGCCTGTAGCCGTCGACGCCCGCAGAAGCCGCCTGCAGCCGTCGGAGCCCCGTCGTGTCCGCCCAGAAAACGCCGGAGCCCCCTCCTTCTTCCCCTGTCGCGCGTAGGTGAGGCTCCTTCCGTCGTTGCGTGAGCTCTTTTTGCTGCAAACAAGAGAAAACAAAAAAAAAGAAAGAAAGAAAGGCAGAACGCAAAGAGAGAAAGACAGAGAGCTGAGAAAAAGGGAGGCCTTAAAGAGTAATACAGAGAGAGAGAAAGAGAGAGAGGGTAAATGGGTTTTATTATTGTGTAAGAAGGGTTTTTACTTGTGATAGTAGGTATACCCCCCTTTAATGAAATGTTAACATGCTAATAACCCATTCAAATTAACTTGATACCCTTGTAATTAGATTAGTAGAGTTAATTAACATTAACTAGTGTTGTTTTTAAATGTTAATCTGCTCGTATTATTTTAATCCAGCCTGTTAGTAATTTTTAGGTTGATTAAACTAGTACAAAATAAGGCGTGCCAAGTTAGTATGACCCTATGCAACGTTACACTGGCCGGAGAACCTGATAAATTAACCGAACCCACTTTAGAGATTAATTTAATAATGCGTTTGTCTCATGAAATATCTAATTCAGTGATTTGTTTAACTAAAACAGAGAACTGTTATCACCGAACGAAGTACCCGTCAAGATAAACCCAACGGCACCAAAATCGCCGAAATTAGGCAAGTATGCATTTATAGTGAATTTGTGAAGGTAAATGCTCTTTTAGCTTCTTGTATGTAAACTTACATAACTCAAAACCTGCACGTGAAATGACGCGGGAAATCACTTCCACGACATCCGTGGCTAAAAATGTGATCCAACGACATATAATTGGATTTATCTTATTTTAGAACATTAGCGAATAAAATCAATTTTCATGTCGTATTCGTTAAATCCACATACTCGGTATTTTTGTTAAATTGTTGTAAATATTGCTCGACACTCTTGTAACCATGTAAATTGTTGCGTAAAGATAAATGGTCACATTATTTAATTGTTGCATGTCTTAAAATGACTAGCAAGAGAGCAACATCGTGAAATCGTGCGCCTCGAAGGCGAAATCGTGACTTTCGTGATGTCATGTGAGTTGACTAGGCTGGCTCGTGTTCCAGCACAAATCTTGGGTTGGGGTTAGGGTTGAGCGGCTACTAGGCGTATGACCGGGTACTCTCTTCAAGGGAACCACCCGTATGCGGTGGGTTAGCGCCAATCACGGTAAGCCCCCGTGAGAAGAACGACCCCCGTGAGAAGAACGACCCACTCATCACGTCCTAAAGGCGAGAACCCTATTATAGACGTGTGACACTAACATGGAACTTGAAAATTGAAATTGTTACCTCGGTGAAATTGATATGCTTTACTTTACTCGTCAGATTGTTTAGAACTGCATGATAGGATGTATTACTTTAAAATCAGCATGTTTAAACTTTTATTGTTATCTCGTTTAATTTATAATTGCCTCTTAAAATTCAGTATAAATTCGTATATCTTGCCTTGGGTTCTAACATCTTCTTGCAGACCCTTTGTCACGCCCCGCTTCCTAAAAATATGGAGGCGAAGCGTGAGAAGGTCCGCTCAGACTTGAAGCTGCAAAGCTGCAAGTCCGATAAGCGTCAATCAACTTTAAAACTGCAGGTCCTTGCAACGCGAACGTAACAAGATAATAATAATGAAATGAGACAAAAGAGATATCTCAGAATATCTATAAAATAAGTTTCAACATCACAGAAAAAGCTACCAGGCTGAAAACAAAAAGAGTCTAAATGCCCAAACATGGCCAACAAAAGTACAACGTACAAAACAAAGGTGCCACGCACCGACAACTAACAACAAAACCTAAAACAAAAGAAAACTCAGCATAGTCACCAAGAAAGGTCACCGATGTCCACAAAACTCCTCCTGGGCAGACATGGACTCAGGCTCAGCGTCAGCAACAATCACGTACTCAGCAACGGTCTCTGGCTCAAGGTCTAACATGTGACACCCAAAAGAGTAAGGGGCACATGTCAGCAAGTCTACAAGAGACTTGTGCAAGGAAACTGAAAGTGAAGGTAAGCAACCTAGCAGTTCTAGCATGAATGCAATGTCATAGCAGTTAAAGTATGAGTGCAACAAGTAAAGTAAAGTACAGTACAGTACAAGCATGGCATGGATGTCAAGTTTTACAAGAAACACTCATTTGTACAAGACAAGTAAAGTAAGCACGTCGTGCACAGAGATTACGCCTTTTGGCTAGAGTGGCTGCGTGGCCAACTCCTAGCTCAAGTGATCGCTTATCCCTACCCCTCCACGTGTATGAGCCAGAGCCTTACCCCCGAACGCGTATGCTCGGTTCTGGATCACAAGCCAGGAAGTGTATTTCAATATGGCATAGGGGTGCACCTAGCCGGACAAGGAAATTGGGCATTGGTTTTTGACCAACACATGAGGCCCGCTTTTGGATCACGAGTCCAGAAGTATTGTTCACGATGGCGTAGGGGTGCACCTAGCCGGACAAGAAAGTATAAGTACAAGTATGTAGCGTGTGCCACGAATGCAACATTCAATGCATGGATGACATGACATGGCAAGTAGTAAAGCGTACAGGTAAGGAAAGTAAACATGACAGTTTAGTATGCATGATCAACAGGTTAAAGAGTTGGATCTAGCTTCGTTGTCAAGCTAGATCAATTTAGGTGACGGATCTAGTTACGTTGTCAAACTAGATCAAATAGGCGTCTAGCCAGCTATCATTTCACTGACTAGTCTCTTTTACGCTAAAAACAGGGAAGTGGCCTAAAAACATGGCCCTACACAAGAGTTGGCAAGTTTCACTTGCCTGCA